>JAAAWM010010977.1:0-57570 GCA_036873465.1 Thinopyrum obtusiflorum | reverse complement strand
GGTGCACACTTTTCTAGGACACTCTGGGTTATTGAATTAAATCATACAATATTTGTACTTGGACATTTAAATGCTATAAATAATTTTAAATATCCAAGTAATCATGAAAGGAAATGAGGGCTGCTGGAAATATTCCAAACAGTGCCCACAAACAGTTTCATGATTTTTGAAAAAGCTCTGGCATTTTTAATAAAGCCAAAACAATTGCAGAAAATAGAAAACAAAAAAGATTTAGAAAAGAGAGAGAGAGAGAGAGAGAGAGAGAGAGAGAGGAAAGCTTACCCGGACCCCCCTACCTGACTGGGCCGGCGCACCTGGCCCATGCCAGTCATCACCTACCTCTGCCAGTAGGCAGAGGAGGGAGACCGTGCACGTGCGCCCGTGCGGCACCTCCTGCTTGGCGCTGGCGAGCTCTCCCTTACCCCCCTCGCGCCACGGAGACGCCCTGAGACCTCTCTCCCCTCCCCCTCACTCGCTGCTCTCTCTCCCCTCCTCTGTTTCTCTCGCGCACAGCCACCCGAACGCGCCGTCGCCGCCGCTCGTCATTGCCACGACCACCGGTCCTCCCTCGCTTCCCCGACTGCTCCACGAGCTCCGCGACGTCGTCCTCGACCCCCTCACTGAGCCACGCCCCGCCGAAAGCCCTGCAGCGTCGCCCCCGACCTCATTTTCAACCTCCGGCCGCCGGCAACCTCGCTGTGGATTCGCGAGCTCCAGACCCTCCTCGGCCTCGCCGTTGCCTCTGTTGGATTCTCCGTGAGCCCCTGCCCCTTTCCCCTCTCTCCCCGCGCTCGTCCGCGTCTTCTAACCACCATGGCCATCGGAGCCGATAGCTCCTCACCGCCGGTCATGTCACCACCACGGCTACGGCCGTGCAAGCATGCGTTCGAGCTCACTACCACACTCACAGCACTCCCGCGAGTTGAACAAGATCGTCCATGGCTCCTCCCTTGCCCCGCATCACCCACACCGCTGTTGGCCGAACTCCGGCCGCCGCCCGGAACTCATTTCCAGCGAGCTCCGGCCACCTCAGCTACTCCCGCTTGCCCCGTTGGATGTGCGCGTTCGTCAGCAGCATGCAGAGCCCCTCCGCTGCTCTTCTGGTCGCCGGAGGGCCAAACCCGACGCCCTCCGCCGTCTCTGGCTCCGCCGGCGACGATCCGCGGGTCAACTCCGGCGAGTTGACCCGGGTGTGACTACAGTTGACCCCCCTGGCTGACTGACATGTGGGCCAGGCCCCTGTTTAGTTAAGTGTTAGATTAATTAGCGTTAATTAACTTAGTTAATTAGTTGAGCCACTCATATGTGGGCCCAGCCCTGCTGACATTTTGTTAGGGTTAGTTTAGCGCTAATTAACTGAGTTAACCAACTGAGTCGCTGACCAATGGGTCCCTCTGGTCAGGTTTGACCTGGACCACACAGTTGACCTGCTGACGCAGTGCTGATGCAGTGCTGACGCAGTAATGCCTTTTCTGGATTTATTCTTATTCAGGAAATTCCAGAAAAGAGTGCTAACTTCTAAAAATCATAGAAATTAATCTGTAACTCAAAATGCAAAGATTTATATATGAAAAATGATCAGAAAAATCCAATCTATCCATCTGTACTGGTTTCATGCATGATAAAGAAACTTAACCTTGCTGTTTAGATCAAAACATGATAATGCACTATTTGAATTCATAGTTTAAGTTTGGAGTTGAACCTTTGGTTCAAAATAACTCAAACCCATCTGGTTGTAGCTGCATTAGCCCAACACACTCATTTTACCATGTCATGATCATGCATCATATTGTGCATTGCATTGATTGTGTTTCCTTCTCTGTTGCCGGTGTTTGTCCCCTCTCAGTAGACGACCTACCGACGATGTGATCGATGACACCGATGAAGAACTATACTATCTTCAGAAGTGTCAGGCAAGCAAAACCCCCTTGTTCATTTCGATACAATCCCACTCTCTCGCTCCTTCTCTCTTTTACTGCATTAGGACAACAACGATTCAACTGTTAGATGCTACGGTAGTTGAACCCCTTTCCTTTGCATGACCTGTCATTGCCACAGTAAATAGATGAAACCCACTAGCATGAGTAGGAGTTGTTTGAGCCCTGATGTGCCTACTCATTCATGCTTGTTTGTCATGCCTGCTACTGCTTAGAGTTGAGTTAGGTTTGATTCATCGGGGATGAATTGGAAAGTGGTGAACATGTCCTAACTGTTGAGAGCTAAGTGTGTGAACACGATTTGGTAAAGGTATCAATGAGAGGCCATGTAGGAGTACATGGTGGGTTGTTTCATTGAAGCCATCCTTAGGAACTGAGTTCTGTGTTTGTGATCCATGAACAGCTACTACCACGCGTTGGGCCCGAAACCAATGGACCCTCTCGACTTATTAACCGCCCCTGTCCTCTGTCCGGGAGTTGCAAGTAGTTTTTGGTGTTTGTAGTATGCTGGAGGCCGTGCGCAACGCTGACCTGAGGGGTGGGATGTGATGCGGTAGGCATGTGGCACGGTGTACCGGGTGCCCGTTTGGTGTCTCGGGAACCCTGCACACATCGTTCAGGGCCGTATGTGGAAACCTCGGCCGGACTCCCTGTGGATGGAACCTGAATAGGCGATAAACCTGGACTAGGGACTTGTGTGGTTAGTCAGGTCATGGCCGACAGCCTCGCTGGGCTTCCACTTGAAGGTTGCCGAGTACATGTTGTGTAAACGGCGATAAGTGGTGAGAGCGTGTGTGAAGAAGTACACCCCTGCAGGGTTAATATCATCTATTCGAATAGCCGTGTCCGCGGTAAAGGACCTCTGGGTTGCCTATACAGTTCATAGACAAGTGAAAGTGGATACTCTAAAATGCGCAAGATAAGCGTGAGTGCTATGGATGGCGCTCTCATAGGGAGATGGGAGTGGATCCATAGTGGTGTGTTGATATGGTGAATATGTGGACTCGTGTGCGCCACCTGAAAGAGTTACTTGCAGTCGTAGTTCAGGATAGCCACCGAGTCAAAGCTGGCTTGCTGCAGTTAAACTCCACCACCCCCTTTTGTTGATACTGATGCATATGTAGCTACTTCTGATGTAAGTCTTGCTGGGTACATTTGTACTCACGTTTGCTTAATTTATGTTTTTGCAGAGAGACTTCAGTCTCGCTAGTAGTTTCGCGTGGACATCGACGTTTAGCTTGTTACCTCAGCTACGATCTTGTACCCTCGGCAGGGTCTTGTAGATAGTCAGGCTTCTCAGCCTTTTCATTTGTAGTTGTCTGTACTCAGACAAGTTAAACTTCCGCGTGTGCTTGTTGCTTGTATGACTTGAATGCTGGGTCATCAGACCCATGTTTGTAATATCTGGATCTTTGGAGCCTAATGAATAAATACTTTGAGTCGTAGAGTTTTGTTGTGATGCCATGTTGTATTTACACATAACGAGCATATTGTGTGTATGATTGAAATGCTTGGTATGTTTGGGATCCGACAACCTTGTTGTCTATCCTTGGTACCCTCTCTTATGGGAAAATGTAGTCTAGTGCTTCCACTGAGCCATGGTAGTCTGCTACAGCCCGGTTTACCGGAGTCCTGTTAGCCCAGTTGCTACTGCTCCGGAACACTTAGACTGGCCGGCATGTGTCCTTCTTCGATCCTGTGTCTGTCCCTTCGGGGAAATGTCACGCGGTGTCCTTAGGAGTCCTGTTAGCCTGCTACAGCCCGGATTCCCGGAGTCCTGCTAGCCCAATTGCTACAGCCCGAATTCACTTGCTGATGACCGACATGTTCGTTGTTGGGTCATGTATGCCTGTCCCTATAAGTTAGTGCCACTTTGGGTTCATGACTAGTCATGTCGGCCCGGGTTCTCTGTCATATGGATCCTAGCGACACTATCATATACGTGAGCCAAAATGCGCAAACGATCCCAGGCCAGGTAAGGTGGCACCCGTGGGAATACCGTGCGTGATGCCGCAAAGTGATATGATGTGTTACATGCTAGATCGGTGTGACTTAGGATCAGGGTCCTGACAGCTTTGGTATCAGAGCCTGACTGCCTGTAGGATTACCAAGCCAAAATGGTTGAAGTTGAGTCTAGAAATTCTTTAGTTATGTAAGGGAATTGATTGTGGAAGGGAACGTAAGGCTCTTTTTACTCCTTTACCTTATGCCCTTCTGATCTAAGTCAACCTCTTCTTTTCTACGGGGATTAAGAACTAGGCCTTCTCATCTATCTATCAGGATGACGTGTTACTAATCCATAGACTTATAGGATTGATGGATTCAAGTCTCAGTTCAGTTTCTAGTACTTCCGTGTGTTAACAGTTGTCTCAGAACCTTGATATTGTGATGTTGAGTGGTTATGCCACCATTTTGCAGGATGTCTCAAATATTTTTGAGCATTTACAGTCAATATGCTGTCCAAGTCATCCCAGGTTTCTAAATAGTCTGATGCATTTGCAAATCCCTTCTTTCCATTCTCGATGTTCCTCTGGGCTAGATTAACCACACTAATCATTGAGTTGAGGTACTCTGTTGCCTCGGCGTATATGTTGAAGCCATTATTACGACCCTAGGCGTCTTAGAGAACCACTCAGTAATTTAGCAATGCTTTGTATCCCCAGTGTGATGATTCTGGCCATTATTCTCAAAAGCATCCCGTGATGCCATTTAGTCAGCAGGTATTCCATCTTTGGGTTCTTGAACCCGAGATTCACTCTACTCATTCATGTGATAGTGTTTGCTAGTTCCTTTAGGATATTAGTAAGCTTTGCGATAGTCTTCGAGGTCCGTGGTATATCCTTCTTCCAAATACCATGAACCTCTTATGGCAGAAGTTCTTCGTTGAACCAAAAGGTCACAATAATAGTGCTCTTGATGAGTTCTCCATTATGGTCGAGACTCTGCCAGATCAACCTTTCTGCATGGGTTATCCGGAAGAAATATGCTGAGCCTTGATCGACATACTAATCTATGCATCCACAACTCAGAAAACCATTTGTTCCTTTGAGTTATCCCTCTTTAGTTGTTTTCTGACCTTCGTCTATCAATTGATAGTCAAGAGTATGCATGCATTTGTTCATCGATGCCTATTATTCTTGTGGTCCGTCAAGCCATTCTATTCCGGAGTGACTAGGAGAAACAAACTCCAGCACCTCATCCATATCTAGGATTGGGTTAAAGCAATTGTATTCCACGGATCAAGTTGCCACCAGCCTTTGATCTGTTCTACCTTGGGGTATTACCATCTTTATGTCAGGATTGTCATGAGAATTGCACCATCTCTTATGAATTCTTGACGCGGTGATATTTCTCGCCATCATTATTCATTCCTCGGTCCCGTGTTGTTGTAACCGGAATGCCGACAAGTGAACTATGATGTGTGAAATCGATACTCCTAGCAACCTCATTGCTTGGTAGTTAATGGACAATAATCTTATTCTTAGTGTGTTGGTTATTGAATCATCATCCTAAGATTTATCATGTGACCTAGTCCATTCTCCCTGGTGCACTCCTCGGTCAATGAGATAGGATTGTGTCAATCCATCACTCTCTTGATCACATCGTCTTGCCCTGAAAAGCAAGATTGTTCTGGAGCTTAGTGACATATCGGTGGTTTGTGGTTTTTCGTATATCTTCTCAGAAGTATTACCAGGTTGTTCCCTGACCGTTATGTTGAGTTCGTGATCAGGTTGGTTTCCTATGAACCACCCCTTCTCCAAGAATCTATGTTGGTTGCCCCTGAACTAGTTGGATACGCTAAACAACAACTTGGAGAGTTGGAAGATAAAAGCTTGCCTAGCTTAGTTCATTTTAGGGGATATCTTGTATGTGTGTTGAAGAAAGATGATATTTTCATTGATTGACCCTCGTGATCAGTTAATGGATCTATCATTTTATCCAATCTTTGATTTGAGTATGGGCTATCATCAAATCAAATCAGAACCAACGATATTCATAATGGTGTCTTACTCGTGGTTGTTCCCTCGAGCATACACCATTATATCTTTTGGGTCTGACCAATGCTATCACCTTGTTCACATAATTGTGGAACTCCACTTATATGGATACCTGGATGAATTGTTGTTGAGCCCATCAGCAAGATTGTTATCTTTTCCATGATTCGTGTTGAACATCCAGTTAGTATTGGAAACTTTGTAACCATTGCCTTCATGTTGCATTCATGAGGTATATGTTTGGTGCAAGAAGTGGCTTTCTCCAAGTTCACGTGCATTAGGTGCAAGTTACCGTCGTGAATTTGAGAAAGTTGGTTTTGCTTCCTCTGGAATCATCCCAAGTCAGTCATGCACGTGCGAAGTATACTATGGCCTGAGAGATTAGCTACCTCCATCCCATCGGTATTTCCTAGCACACCAAGCCACTGGTTGATTTGTTCAAAGAAAAGAAGTCCATGTGCTAATCCTGAAGGGCCCGGACGGATATGCACGAGACTTTGTTATCTCAATGATGGTTCCCAATCAGAACTCGGTAGTGTTTTATTGCAAGACTACCATGTGATCATGCTTGTCTGGGACAGCGTGTTCACATGTGTGTAGCAGAACCGGCTCATGTTTTGGAGCTTGCTATCGTAGTTCATCTCCCGAGAGTCTCGCAACGTTATCTCATCGATTTGTGTTGCAACTCTTCTTTTCAGACACGTGAGTCTAAAGTATCCTGTTTCTAACCAGATCTGAATCTCAGGCAGATATGATGGTTGGAACATTCCCAACATTTGCATCTTGTTCCTAGCTAGCACCCCATCATGCCAATTTTCCATGGGCTGCCCTTCTCAGCAGTTGCTGTCCAGGATCATCTTCAAAAGTGGACTTACCATGGGTCCCATCCATTTCTGATGATAAGAAAAATCATCCATTGCGCTGTCTTCAACAAGGTAGTCCACATCATCCATTCTAGTAAGAGTATGTCATTCTTTTGAACTCCTTCAAATGATCGATTGTGATTGCCTTAGGTTGGAATAAAGAGTATCAATGATCTATGTGTCAAAAGTAATTCTTTTTGCCACTTAAGGGAATCTATGAGTCACCTTCCCTAAGGTGCCCTGTTATGGAATCATGGCGATTATTTCCTCGCTATCTTGAAACCATGCACCATCTTCTAAGCATGGAATTGTTGCCTACCAATCTGAACCTTCGTCACCTGCTTCTTTCCATCGCTCCTCATATGTGTTTTTGTCCCTCAGCTCAAGAGATGTTTCTACGTCTCGTTCCGTGAGTTGATCATGTGATCATTAAGATGATCCATCCCTGTGGAGTTATCTCGCTCTTATGTCCCCGTGTTGAGTGAAGATCTTGAAAGCAAGGATGTCAAGTTCAAGATGATGCAATGAATCAACATCTTCGACGAGGACAGTTGGATCGTGAAGATTGTGTTAGTTTGCGTCCCCCCTTCATCCTATCGTACGCTTGAATCTCGGGACGAGATTCTTGTTTAGTGGCGGTGAGTTGTCACAACCCTAGTCAGTGCATGCATTAGAGTGTTTGCATCATGTTTAATTTTCAAATGAACTTGAAATGGGGATGTCCAAACCCTAGCACCAAATGGAATTCAAATAGGTTCAACCTAAAAATATTTTCAATGAACCTGAAATGCCCTTCATAAATGTTCATTATTTTTGTTTTGGTCCAGAACCTCTGCCAAAAATGGTGCACACTTTTCTAGGACACTCTGGGTTATTGAATTAAATCATATAGTATTTGTACTTGGACATTTAAATGCTATATATAATTTTAAATATCCAAGTAATCATGAAAAGAAATGAGGGTTGCTGGAAATATTCCAAACAGTGCCCACAAACAGTTTCATGATTTTTGAAAAAGCTCTGGCATTTTTAATAAAGCCAAAACTATTGCAGAAAATAGAAAACAGAAAAGATTTAGAAGAGAGAGAGACAGAGAGAGAGAGGAAAGCTTACCCAGACCCCCTACCTGACTGGGCCGGCCCACCTGGCCCGTGCCAGTCATCACCTACCTCTGCCAGTAGGCAGAGGAGGGAGACAGTGCACGCGCGCCCGTGCGCCACCTCCTGCGTCGCGCTGGCGAGCTCTCCCTTCCCCCCTCGCGCCACGGAGACACCCTGAGACCTCTCTCCCCTCCCCTCACTCTCTGCTCTCTCTCCCCTCCTCTGTTTCTCTCGCGCACAGCCACCCGAACGCGCCGTCGCCACCGCTCATCGTTTCCGCGACCACCGGCCCTCCCTCGCTTCCCCGACTGGTCCACGAGCTCCGCAATGTCGTCCTCGACCCCCTCACCAAGCCATGCCCTGCCGGAAGCCCTGCGGCGTCGCCCCCGACCTCATCTTCAACCTCCGGCCGCCGGCAACCTCGCCGTGGATTTGCGAGCTCCAGACCCTCCCCGGCCTCGCCGTTGCCTCTGCTGGATTCTCCGTGAGCCCCTGCCCCTTTCCCCTCTCTCCCCGCGCTCGTCCACGTCTTCTAACCACCGTGGCCATCGGAGCCGATAGCTCCTCGCCGCCGGTCATGTCGCCACCGTGGCTACGGCCATGCAAGCATGCGTCCGAGCTCACTGCCGCACTCATCGCACTCCCGCGAGTTGAACAAGATTGTCCATGGCTCCTCCCGTGCCCCGCATCACCCACACCGCTGTTGGCCGAACTCCGGCCGCCGCCAGGAGCTCGTTTCCGGCGAGCTCCGGCCACCTCAGCTACTCCCACTTGCCCCGTTGGATGCGCGCGTTCATCAGCAGCACGCAGATCCCCTCCGCCGCTCTTTTGGTCGCCGGAGGGTGAAACCCGACGCCCTCCGCCGTCTCTGGCTCCGCCGGCGACGAGCCGCGGGTTAACTCCGGCGAGTTGACCCAGGTTTGACCACAGTTGACCCCCCTGGCTGACAAACATGTGGGCCAGGCCTCTGTTTAGTTAAGTGTTAGATTAATTAGCGTTAATTAACTTAGTTAATTAGTTGAGCCACTGACATGTGGGCCCAGCCCTACTGACATTTTGTTAGGGTTAGTTTAGCGCTAATTAACTCAGTTAACCAACTGAGTCGCTGACCAATGGGTCCCTCTGGTCAGGTTTGACCTGGACCACATAGTTGACCTGCTGATGCAGTGCTGATGCAATGCTGACGCAGTAATGCCTTTTCTTGATTTATTCTTATTCAGGAAATTCCAGAAAATAGTGCTAACTTCTAAAAATCATGGAAATTAATCTGTAACTCCAAATGCAAAGATTTATATATGAAAAATGATCAGAAAAATCCAATCTATCCATCTGTACTGGTTTCATGCATGATAAAGCAACTTAACCTTGCTGTTTAGATCAAAACATGATAATGCACTATTTGAATTCATCTTTAAGTTTGGAGTTGAACCTTTGGTTCAAAATAAGTCAAACCCATCTGGTTGTAGCTGCATTAGCCCAACACACTCATTTTACCATGTCATGATCATGCATCATATTGTGCATGCATTGATTGTGTTTCCTTCTCTGTTGCCGGTGTTAGTCCCCTTTCAGTAGACGACCTACCGACGATGTAATCGATGACACCGATGAAGAACTATACTATCTTCAGAAGTGCCAGGCAAGCAAAACCCCCTTGTTCATTCCAATACAATCCCACTCTCTCGCTCCTGCTCTCTTTTACTGCATTAGGACAACAAC
The DNA here is from genome assembly GCA_036873465.1 of Thinopyrum obtusiflorum. Lineage (NCBI taxonomy): Eukaryota > Viridiplantae > Streptophyta > Magnoliopsida > Poales > Poaceae > Thinopyrum > Thinopyrum obtusiflorum. Next base: position 47,956 of record JAAAWM010010977.1, on the reverse strand, counting down.
GATTCAACTGTTACATGCTACGGTAGTTGAACCCCTTTCCTTTGCATGACCTGTCATTGCCACAGTAAATAGATGAAACCCACTAGCATGAGTAGGAGTTGTTTGAGCCTTGATGTGACTACTCATTCATGCTTGTTTGTCATGCCTGCTACTGCTTAGAGTTGAGTCAGGTTTGATTCATCGGGAATGAAATGGAAAGTGGTGAACATGTCCTAACTGTTGAGAGCTAAGTGTGTGAACACGATTTGGTAAAGGTATCGATGAGAGGCCATGTAGGAGTAAATGGTGGGTTGTTTCATTGAAGCCGTCCTTAGGAACTGAGTTCTGTGTTTGTGATCCATGAACAGCTACTACCACGCATTGGGCCCGAAACCAATGGACCCTCTCGACTTATTAACCGCCCCTGTCCTCTGTCCAGGAGTTGCAAGTAGTTTCTGGTGTTTGTAGTATGCTGGAGGCCGTGTGCAGCGCTGACCCGAGGGGTGGGCTGTGATGCGGTAGGCACGTGGCACTGTGTACCGGGCGCCCGTTTGGTGTCTTGGGAACCCTGCACACATCGTTCGGGGCCATATGTGGAAACCTCGGCCGGACTCCCTGCAGATGGAACCTGAATAGGTGATAAACCTGGACTAGGGACTTGTGTGGTTAGTCAGGTCATGGCCGACACCCTCGCTGGGCTTCCGCTTGAAGGTTGCCGAGTACATGTCGTGTAAACGGCGATAAGTGGTGAGAGCGTGTGTGAAGAAGTACACCCCTGCAGGGTTAACATCATCTATTCAAATAGCCGCGTCCGTGGTAAAGGACCTCTGGGTTGCCTATACTGTTCATAGACAAGTGAAAGTGGATACTCTAAAATGCGCAAGATAAGCGTGAGTGCTATGGATGGCACTCTCGTAGGGAGACGGGAGCGGATCCATAGTGGTGTATTGATATGGTGAATATGTGGACTCGTGTGCGCCACCTCAAAAGAGTTACTTGCAGTCGTAGTTCAGGATAGCCACCGAGTCAAAGCTGGCTTACTGCAGTTAAACTCCAGCACGCCCTTTTGTTGATACTGATGCATATGTAGCTAGTTCTGATGTAAGTCTTGCTGGTACATTTGTACTCATGTTTGCTTAATTTATGTTTTTGCAGAGAGACTTCAGTCTCGCTAGTAGTTCCGCGTGGACTTCGACGTTTAGCTTGTTACCTCAGCTACGATCTTGTACCCTCGGCAGGGTCTTGTAGATAGTCAGGCTTCTCAGCCTTTTCATTTGTAGTTGTCTGTACTCAGACAAGTTAAGCTTCTGCTTGTGCTTGTTGCTTGTATGACTTGAATGCTTGGTCATCAGACCCATGTTTGTAATATCTGGCTCTTCGGAGCCTAATGAATAGATACTTTGAGTCATAGAGTTTTGTTATGATGCCACGTTGTATTTACACATAACGAGCATATTGTGTGTATGATTGAAATGCTTGGTATGTGTGGGATCCGACAACCTTGTTGTCTATCCTTGGTAGCCTCTCTTATGGGGAAATGTAGTCTAGTGCTTCCACTGAGCCATGGTAGTCTACTACAGCCCGGTTTACCGGAGTCCTGTTAGCCCAGTTGCTACTGCTTCGGAACAATTCGACTGGCCGGCATGTGTCCTTCTTTGATCATGTGTCTGTCCCTTTGGGGAAATGTCTTGCGGTGTCCTTCGGAGTCCTGTTAGCCTGCTATAGCCCGGATTCCCGGAGTCCTGCTAGCCCAGTTGCTACAGCCCGAATTCACTCGCTGATGACCGACACGTTCATTGCAGGGTCATGTATGTCTGTCCCTGTAAGTTAGTGCCACTTTGGGTTCACGACTAGTCATGTCGGCCCAGGTTCTCTGTCATATGGATGCTAGCGACACTATCATATACGTGAGCCAAAATGTGCAAACGGTCCCGGGCCATGTAAGGTGGCACCCGTGGGAATACCGTGCGTGAGGCCGCAAAGTGATATGATGTGTTACATGCTAGATCGGTGTGACTTAGGATCGGGTCCTGACATGTTGTTGCCATGAGCATCTTGTGCATTGCACTCATCCTCATGTTATGTGTTGCTTTTATGTTGTGTGTGCATCAGTCCTTGCTATCTCTCTCTCAAACCATGTCCATGCACCATCACCTTCTTCTTCCTCTTCTTTTACTTCTTTATGCAAGTGAATTCTTCCTTGCCCCTATTAATGATCATTATTTCCCCACAAATCTTGCACCATGTCTTCACCCTCTCTGTCAAATTACATCCCATTCGGAGTTGTTTTGGTTAGGTTCAAAAATGCATCAAGTTTGAAGTAAATTCAAACTTGATTTATTTTTCTATCTTTAAAAATGCCCAAATCAATTTATTCAAATACTTCATAAATCTAGGGTCATGGGGATATTCTTATATCTCTTATACCCCCTCTTTTATCCCTGTGATTTTCTGTTTATTTTCTGTCTGAGGAAAATGAAAAAGAAAAGAGACAACAGTAGCAGCCTACCTGGGCCTCCTCCTACCAGGCCGGTCCAGCAGCAATCCCAGCAGCAGCCTCAACGCAGCCCCCTCGCTCTCTCCCGTGGTGAATCCACGCTGGACACCCATCCCGACCCACCTGGCAGTCTCTCTACTCCTACTTTTCTTCCTCCTCCCGATCACCTCTCCTCTCACAGTAATATTCAGGGGCACATGGCCACCGCGGCTACCACGGCGCCCATGCCCCTCCTATTTAATCAGCGCACCCTCCCTAGGGTTTCCCCTTCCTCCTCCCTTCCTCCTCCGCGCCGCCAGCCAGGTAAGGGTAGCTCCACCTCGCCCCATCGCCGCCGCCCGACGCCATGGCCGGTTCGTGCTCAAACTTCCCTCCGACGTAGCAAGCTCGTCGCCGACCCTTTCTTCCTCCACGCGCATCGGGACGCCGCCACAACCCCGTTCCCTCTGTGATCCAAGGACGGATATGCCAAGTCCATCGACGTCTTCCTCCCCTGCTTCCTCTGCTTCACGGAACCGAGGACGCTGCCCCGATCAGTGCGTCTTCTCGCTGTCCCAAGCCACCATCGACCTCGTACAACTCCAGCAGCACCCCCTCAGTGAGTAGCCGCTCCTCCCATCCCCTCTCCGATTCGTTTCTGTCACCGTAGTCCTCTTCCCGAGCAAGTTGATGCCATGTCCGCCATGGACGACTTCCTGGAGCTCGCCCCGCTTGTGTACACGCGTGCTCACACACACGCATCACAACCCATCGCCCTTTGTATGTATCCCCAACTATTATGTAATGGTACAATGTAATGATATCTACCTTGCAAAAGCGTATCAATATGCGGCTCTATCCTTGGCGGGACCTTCGAGTTCCTCTCGGATAGGATCGCATATTGGGCGTGACAGGTCGCCCCCTTCTTCTTCTTCACCACCGGCGTTGGCCTAGCAGTGCAAGGAGAAGGCATCAAGAAACCACGGCGAGGACAGGGACAAAAGATCAAGGCGCATCACTTACTGGTCCACAGCGGCGTACTCCCTCACCCTCTTCTGAAGCACCAAGCCCGAAGGCTTCACGGGCTGGGGCACCGGCGCGCGAGCCCCAGGGATGCGACGGCTAGATCCGCAGCAGCACCGGCCGGCAACGAAGTGAAGGCATCGCCTCGGGAGATCAGTGCTGATCTGCTCTTCTTTGTAACCCCGGCCTGCAGCTTCTTCGGGGGGGTGCCCTTGGACCTCGTGGTGACCCCGTCGGGGTGCGGCGACTCCCTCACCGGGTGCTCGTCAGCGTCGTCATCGTCAGGGAGGGTGTGGAGGAGATCAGCCAGGTGCGGAGAAGAAGTCTCCAACGCCCCCTCCCAGGTCGCCTCTGAGTCCAACCCCGCCTCCTGGTCGGACTCGCCGGAGGACAACACCACCTGGGCTTCAGTGGGCGCCAGCGGCACGAGCCTGCGCTCGTTGAAGGCGGGCATGGTAGCAGCGATCTTCGCCGCATCCGGGCGGCGGTATAGCGGAAGATGAGTATCTGGCGGATACCCCTGGTCCTCCCCGGCTAGGAGGCAGAGGGCCTTGTCCAGCTCCTCGTCAAACAAGGCATCCTGGCGCAGGCGGAGGTCGCCTCGCTCATCCACGAGCTTCCACAAGGGGCGCGAGCATGCCTGGAGCGGAGCCAGGCGCTGCGCCAGAAACTCCTTGACGATCATGGCCCCCGTCAGCTTCTCCGCCTTTGGGTCGTCAGGCTTCAGGTTGGCCACCATCCTCCGCAACATTTGCTCCGCCCGGGGGTCGGTGAGCTTCATGCTATTCCATCCCTTGTGAGGTGCTGGCATCCCTGTCGGCAGCGCCAGTCGAGTGTAGGAGCTCTTGACATCCATGAGGACCCACTTGTTCTTGAAGCCCTCCACCTTCTTTTCGGCTCTTGAGATTGTGTTGCTTCTGTTGGCCGCGACAAAGTTGGCGCTCCCTGAGCATTGGCCCTCCTTGTTCCGGAGGTAGAAGAAATGGCGAAGCAGCGCCACGGACGGCATCACCCCCACGAAAGCCTCACAGTAAAAGGCAAAGATCAACAGGAGAAGGACGGAGTTGGGGTGAAGATGGAGGGCGTGGAGATTGTAATGATGGAGGACGGCAAAGAAGAAGTCGGAGAAAGGGGGAACCAGCCCGGCGAAGACACTATGCATGAAGAAGGGGTAGAAGGTACTACCCGAGGCCTCTGGTTCGGCGGAGCCGGCCCGAAGCGCGGTCTCTCCCCCCTCATTGTTGTCGCCCGCCGTCATCAGGAGCGCGGCGGGGAGGTTCTTCTCCAAGACTGTGGATGCGCTCAGTGCAAGCTCGAACCAAGAGAGCGAGCGCGCGGTCTTCGCCTTGTCAGTGGCCATCGGTAACAGGCTCGGGGAAGAGTTTGGGCGGATCTGGAGTCCCTCAGGGCAAGAAGGAGAAGGGGATCTGGAGCAAGATGAAGGGAGAGCAATGAAAGCCCTATGGTGGGCGCCAGCCTTTTTGTGAGGCAAGGACGGTTGCCGAGGCAGCATGGGGAAGCGGAGGCGGCCACGTCCCATCAATCGCCATGCATCGACCAAGGCCTTAGGCGGTTGGGGCCCGCGGAGCTCCGCACTTGCCCTTTGGCTTCGCCTCGAAGCCCAATTCGAGCGCGCCTTGGGCCCGGGGGCTACTGTCGGTGTCCTGGGAACGGGGGTGCCCAGACTTGCCTGCCTGCGGCCCATGGCGCGGCTCCATCGACGGCCCGGTACGGCCCAACTTCAGCAGCAACAACTCAAGACCCTCGCGAGGGGCCAAGCCTCGTGAGGCGGGTGACACCAAGACCTCCCTGGGGGTAGCCTCACAAGGCTGGCTCCCGAGGAGCAGAGATATCTATGAAGGGCGCACCTCGCGAGGCTCACATGACGTGAGCCATGACGACCAAGGCCAGGCAGGCGCCAGCGGGCGCAGTATACCAGATTCCTCTTTGGTGCTAAGGAGGCAAGCGCAGGCGCGGAGTCCCGAGGAATCAAGAAAAGGTTTCCATTCTTGTGCAATGATACCAAGACCGCCAGGACGACAGGACGGAGGTCATCATGGAGCCCACTGCAGCGTCACCGCGAGAGCCTTTTGTAGGCGAATACTACTTTTGTCAGGATAGCTTGTACTAGTTGTCTCCCTTCGAATTTGGCCGTTGTGGGATCCCTTCCCGCCTACATTTGCGAAGAGGACCAAGGCCACTATAAATAGGACTTAGCCACCACCATAGCGAGGCATCTGGTGGAGAGCCATTCCACCCACACCAGCTCATCGAGCTCAAGAACACCTCTCCTCCTGAGGCTGTTTGTCCATTGTACTAGTTCATCCTCAGCCCCTCGAGGCAATCCACCACAAAGCTGGAGTAGGGTATTACACCGCAACGTGGCCCGAACAAGGATAAATCTCTGTGTCTCTCATTCTTTGGGTTCGTCGAGCTAGGCCGTGGGATCATTGAGCAGGCAGACTGGGGAGAGAAAGTTCTTCGTGCGCACCCCAGAGTTCGAACCTCTCAAGGGTCTGCGGAACCCATAATCCGACAGCCATGGACATAGCACTATAGGTGGAATAGAAGGTGGTTGTGGAAAAGACAAAAAGGGGGAGATAGTCTCACATCAACTAGCCATATCAATGGGTTATGGAGATGCCCATCAATAGATATCAATGTGAGTGAGTAGGGATTGCCATGCAACGGATGCACTAGAGCTATAAGTTTATGAAAGCTCAAAAAGAAACTAAGTGGATGTGCATCAAACTAGCTTGCTCATGAAGACCTAGGGAAATTTGAGGAAGTCCATCGTTGGAATATACAAGCCAAGTTCTATAATGAAAATTTCCCACTAGTATATGGAAGTGACAATATAGGAGACTCTCTATCATGGATATGATGGTGCTACTTTGAAGCACAAGTGTGGTGAAAGGATAGTAACATTGACCCCTCCCTCTTTTTCTCTCTCTTTTTTTCCTTTTTTTTGGGCCTTCTCTTTTTTATTTGGCCTATTCTATTTTTTTATTTCCTCACATGGGACAATGCTCTAATAATGAAGATCATCACACTTTTCTTTACTTACAACTCGATACTAGAACAAAATTTGACTCTATATGAATGCCTCCGGCGGTGTACCGGGATATGCAATGAATCAAGAGTGACATGTATGAAAGAATTATGAACGGTGGCTTTTCGACAAATACGATGTCAACTACATGATCATGCAAAGCAATATGACAATGATGATGCGTGTCATAATAAACGGAAGGGCGGAAAGTTGCATGGCAATATATCTCGGAATGGCTATGGAAGTGCCATAATAGGTAGGTATGGTGGCTGTTTTGAGGAAGTTATATGGTGGGTTTATGGTACCGGCGAAAATTGTGTTATACTAGAGAGGCTAGCAATGATGGAAGGTGAGAGTGCGTATAATCCATGGACTCAACATTAGTCATAAAGAACTCACATACTTATTGCAAAAATCTATTAGTCATCGAAACAAAGTACTACACGCATGCTCCTAGGGGGTTAGATTGGCAGGAAAAGACCATCGCTCGTCCTCGACCGCCACTCATAAGGAAGACAATCAAAAAATACCTCATGCTCGAACTTCGTTACATAACGGTTCACCATACGTGCATGCTACGGGACTCACAAACCTTAACACAAGTATTTCTCAAATTCACAATTACGCACTAGCATGACTCTAATATCACCATCTTCATATCTCAAAACAATCATAAGGAATCAAACTTCTCATAGTATTCAATGCACTTTATATGAAAGTTTTTATTATATCCCTCTTGGATGCCTATCATATTAGGACTAAATTTATAAGTGAAGCAAATTACCATGCTGTTTAAAGAATCTCAAAATAATATAAGTGAAGCATGCGAGTTCATCAATTTCTATAAAATAAAACCACCGCCATGCTCTAAAAAGATATAAGGGAACACTAGAGCAAAATTGCCTAGCTCAAAAGATATAAGTGAAGCACATAGAGTATTCTAATAAATCACGATTCATGCATGTCCCTGTCAAAAGGTGTGCATAGCAAGGATGATTGTTGCAAACTAAAAAGCAAAGACTCAAATGATACACGACACTCCAAGAAAAACACATATCATGTGGTGAATAAAAATATAGCCTCAAGTAAAGTTGCCGATAGACGAAGACGAAAGAGGGGATGCCTTCCGGGGCATCCCCAAGCTTAGGCTCTTGGTTGTCCTTGAATATTACCTTGGGATGCTGTGGGCATCCCCAAGCTTATGCTCTTGCCACTCCTTATTCCATACTCCATCAAATCTTTACCCAAAACATGAAAACTTCACAACACAAAACTCAACAGAAAATCTCATAAGCTCCGTTAGTATAAGGAAATAAATCACCACTTTTGCTACTGTTGTGAACTCATTCTTTATTTATATTGGTGTAATATCTACTGTATTCCAATTTCTCCATGGTTCATACCCCCCGATACTACCCATAGAATCATCAAAATAAGCAAACAACACAAAGAAAACAGAATATGTCAAAAACAGAACAGTTTGTAGTAATCTGGATAGTTCGAATACTTATGTAACTCCAAAAATTCTGAAAAATTTGGACGACAGGGGCAATTTGTTTATCAATCTTGTGTAAAAGTTCAGAATTTAATCACGCTTCTGTGATTTTTAAAAATTCTGGGACTGAGCACAAAAGTTTTTGCTTTTCAGCAAGATCAAATCAACTATCACCGTAAGCTATTCCAAAGGTCTTACTTGGCACAAACACTAATTAAAACACAAAACGACATCTAACCAGAGGCTAGATGAATTATTTATTGCAAAACAGAACCTAAAAAGCAAAAAATAAAATAAAATTGGGTTGCCTCCTAACAAGCACTATTATTTAACGCCCTTAGCTAGGCATAAAAACACGAATAGATCTAGGTATTGTCATCTTTGGTATGCAATCCACAAGTGGCTCTCATAATAGATTCATAAGACAATTAAATTTTCTTTCTTGGAAAGTGTTCCATGCCCTTCCTTAATGGAAATTGAAATCTAATGTTTCCTTCTTTCATATCAATAATTGCACCAATCGTTCAAAGGAAAGGTCTACCAACAATAATAGGACATGTAGGATTGCATTCTATATCAAGAACAATGAAATCTACGGGCAAATAATTCCTATTTGCAACTATAAGAACATCATTAATCCTTCCCATAGGTTTCTTAATAGTGGAATCCGCAAGATGCAATTTAAAGAACAATCATCAAATTCACGAAAATCTAACACATTACATAAAGTTTCTGGAATTGTGGAAACAGTAGCACCCAAATCACACAAAGCATGGCACTCATAATCTTTAATCTTAATCTTAATAGTAGGTTCCCACTCATCATAAAGTTTTCTAGGGATATAAACTTCCAATTCAAGCTTTTCTTCAAAAGATTGCATCATAAGCATGAGGAGAATTCAACATGGATTGCAAAAAGGAAATACAATCTATTAAAGAACAATTATCATAATTAAATTCCTTGAAATCCAAAAGAGTGGGTTCATTGCTACTTAAAGTTTTGACCTCTCCAATCCCACTTTTATCAACTTTTGCATCAGGATCTAAAAACTCTGAATCATTGGGACGCCTTTTAACTAAAGTTGACTCATCTCTAGTCCCATCTTTATCTAGATTTAGAATGGAAAACAAATATTCAATAGGAGTCACATCAATCACTTTAAGATCTTCATCGTTATTTTCACAGAAACTAGAAGAACACATTTCTACACACCAATCTCGCTTAGCACGTATCTTAGCGGTTCTTTCTTTGCACTCATCGATGGAAATTCTCATAGCTTTGAGAGACTCATTGATATCATGCTTGGGTGGAATAGATCTAAGTTTCAAAGCATCAACGTCAAGGGAAATTCAATCCACGTTCCTAGCCAAATCATCAATCATAAGCAATTTTTCTTCAATCAAAGCATTGAAATTCTTTTGCGAACTCATAAATTCTTTAACACTATTCTCAAAATCAGAGGGCATCTTATTATAATTTACATAAGAATTGTTGTAGGAATTATCATAATTATTAGAGGAATTACAAGGAAGCGGCCTAGGATTAAAATTACCTCTATACGCATTATTACCAAAATTGTTCCTACCAACAAAATTCAGATCCATAGATTCATTATTATTTTCAATCAAAGTAGACAAAGGCATATCATTAGGATCAATATAAGCACTCTTGCTAGCAAATAATTTAATAAGCTCATCCATCTTTCCACTCAAAATATTAATCTCTTCAATCGCATGCACTTTTTTACTGGTGGGTGATCATTCGGTATGCCATTGAGAATAATTAACCATATTATTATCTAGGAGTTTAGAAGCTTATCCTAAAGTAATTTCCATAAAAGTACCTCCCGCGGCCTAATCTAAAAGATTTGTAGAAGCAAAATTCAATCCGGCATAAAAACTTTGTATAATCATCCACAAATTCAAACCATGAGTAGGGCAATTTCGTATCATCAATTTCATCCTCTCCCACGATTGTGCAACATGTTCATGTTCAAGTTTCTTAAAATTCATAATATCATTCCTAAGGGAGATGATCTTAGCGGGAGGAAAATACTTGGAAATAAAAGCATGTTTACACTTATTCCATGAATCAATACTATTTTTAGGCATAGATGAAAATCAAGTTTTAGAATGATCTCGAAGCGAGAACGGAAATAGCTTCAATTTAAAAATATCATTATACGCATCTTTTTTCTTTTGCATATCACACAAATCAACAAAATTGTTTAGATGGGAAGCGACATCTTCACTAGGAAGGCTGGAAAATTGATCTTTCATAACAAGATTCAGCAAAGCAGCATTGATTTCACAAGATTCCGCTTTAGTAGCAGGAGCAATCGGGGTACTAATAAAATCATTATTATTGGTGTTGGAAAAGTCACACAATTTGGTATTATCTTGAGCCATCGTGACAAAGCAAGCAGTCCAACACACGAGCACACAAAGAGCAAACGAAGAAGACGAACGGAACAGGGGTGAAGAAAAGGAAAATCCTTTCAAAAATTGTTTCAGAAGTGGGGGAGAGGAAAACGAGAGGCGAATTGCGAATAATGTAATGCAAGAGATGAGAGTTTATGATGGGTATTTGGTATGTCTTAACTGGGCTTAGATCTCCCCGGCAACGGCACCAGAAATTCTTCCTGCTACTTCTTGAGCTTGCGTTGGTTTTTCCCTTGAAGAGGAAAGGGTGATGCAGCAAAGTAGAGATAAGTATTTCCCTCAGTTTGAGAACCAAGGTATCAATCCAGTAGGAGACAACGCACAAATCACCGAATACCTGCACAAACAATCAAACAACTTGCACCCAACGCGATAAAGGGGTTGTCAGTTCCTTCACGGTTACTTGCAAAAGTGAGATCTGATAGAGATAGATAAACGATAAAGTAAATATTTTTGGTATTTTTTCTTTATAGATCGGAAAGTAAAAGATTGCAAAATAGAAGATCGGAAACTAATATGATGGAAAATAGACCCGAGGGCCATAGGTTTCACTAGAGGCTTCTCTCAAGATAGAAAATAATACGGTGGGTGAACAAACTACTGCCGAGCAATTGATAGAAAAGCACAAAGTTATGACGATATCTAAGGCAATGGTCATGAATATAGGCATCACGTCCGTGTCAAGTTGATAAGGATCAACATGATCCAAAAAGGTTTTTAGGCGATCGGTGAATAGATTGAATTCTACTCCTTGATACGCAACACAGATTCTAATGAATCAGCAAGCACGGAGGTTTTTGGACAGCTCCCTCAAAACTCAATACGGGTATCTACCCTCGAAAACACACCGTGTTTATAAACTCAAAACATAACCCCCTATTACATGGCCGCACCTGGCTTTATATATTAGCCGACTCAACTTGTCCTACAAGGAAAATGAAACCAACGGGATAATAAAAACAACTTGACTCGGACCCACTTTTCCTAAACAGAAAATAAAATAACACAACTAAAAATAAAAGGACTCCTTGGTGCGCCACAATTGCCACGCCTGTAGGTGGACCCCAGCCGAACCCCTTCAAACACAGCACGCTCCACCAAACTCTTGCAAAGACAGCCATGTCTCTTTTGATCTTCTCCTTGCGCGGTAGAAACAAGAAGAACAACTGTCGCTTGACAACATCAACAACAGGGAAATAATATACATAGCACTCATAGGAGGTGCCGTATCATCCTCCCCCTTCAGGCGAAACCGTCCCCGGTTTCAAGTCATCTTCTGCAGCAACATCGTCATAAGCAGGCTGAACGTCAACCACAGGGACATCAACAGAAGAATCTACAGAAACAACATGAAGTGCAGCAATATCGGCTACAATTATAGGCTGAATAGGCGCAAGATCAGGTGAAGTGTCGGCCACCACAGAAATTGCAGCAACTTTGGCTCGCCTCTTCGTTGCCTCTTCATGTCTAAACTTGTTATCATCCTCCTTCTTATTCTGCAACCTCTCCTCTCTCCAAGCTGTGTATATGTTGGTATCCATGGATTTTAGAATACACTCTTTTTTACCAAAGGGCACAACATACTGAGGTGGATAACATTCATTCAAAAGTGCACCGTGCTCCTTGTTCCATGGTATCCCCAGCATCAAATGATATGAAACCATATGAATTGGAATAACATCACAACACACCTCATAAGACAACGGACCCAACTGAAAGTGTACCGATGCTTTGTGTGTGATGGCAAGCTCATTGTTGCCAAAATGCAACAAATATGGTCGCTGAAGTGGCACCGTGAACAACTCAAGTTCTTCCACCATCTCAAGACTCACAATGTTGATAAAAGTACTGTGGTCGATCGTCAATGCACATGCCTTGTCCTGCACTTTCACACGAGAATGGAGCAATTTTTCAGCACACCCTTCCTCTTCTCGCTGAAACCAGTACGATGGCACGTCCTTCTTCTCCATAGTTCATGCAGCAGCCAACAATAGTGTCGTGGCAAGGAAGTCGACGGACGGCTGGCTGGCGTGAACACACGGCAGGATGCCCGGCAGAAAGTCTGACCTGGGGCAAGCTTCGCGGTAGGCAGAAAACAGGCACGCGTAGAACAAGCACAAAAGTGCCTTCCTAATGTACGTACATAACTAGGTAGGTATCAATCCAATCTTCTCTTGCCTTCCTTGTAGACTAGGTAGCTCACGTGAATTTCAACTACCAAATCTTCACTTTCCTTGTGTACGTACACAAGTAAATTGATTTACGTGCCTTTTGACCTTTTTTTTCAAATCATTAGGCCACCGGAAACAGAAATCGTGAGCCAGCAGGACTCGATCAGATCAATCGATCCAATCACGAAACGAGAGCAATGCGAAACCTCGCAGGAGAAACGGAAGGACAGTGGCGGCGGGGACCCCTTCATGATCCAAGTAGCACCTCCCCAGCAGAACAATACCAGCGTCTCAACAGAACGCCTCCGACAGCAAATTCAGCAGCTAACTTCTCTAGTAGACAAACGTACAGAACCGGTGTGTTGGCTTGATCGCCTCCAGCAGCAAATACTCCAGCAGATAAATCTCAGCAAGGAATCGCCGTGAGAAACCCGACGAATCTGATACCAAGATGACAAGGATCAAGTAGAGATCCTCAGGTTTTTGGCCCAATCTTTCACGGCGAACCAGATGATAACTTCGATCGGTGAATAGATTGAATTCTACTCCTCGATACGCAACACAGATTCTAATGAATCAGCAAGCACGGAGGTTTCTGGACAGCTCCCTCAAAACTCAATATGGGTATCTACCCTCGAAATCACATCACGTTTATAAACTCAAAACATAACCCCCTATTACATGGCCACACCTGGCTTTATATATTAGCCGACTCAACTTGTCCTAGAAGGAAAATGAAACCAACGGGAAAATAAAAACAACTTGACTCGGACCCACTTTTCCTAAACAGAAAATAAAATAACACAACTAAAAATAAAAGGACTCCTTGGTGCGCCACAATTGCCACGCCTGTAGGTGGACCCCAGCCGGACTCCTTCAAACACAGCACGCTCCACCAAACTCTTGCAAACACAGCCATGTCTCTTTTGATCTTCTCCTTGCGCGATAGAAACAAGAAGAACAACTGTCGCTTGACAACATCAACAACAGGGAAAATAATATACATAGCACTCATAGGAGGTGCCGTATCACAAGTAGATCGAAACGATTCTGCATCTACTACTATTGCTGCACACATCGATTGCTATCCAACATGCATCTAGAGTATTAAGTTCATAAAGAATGGAGTAACATATTAAGTAAGATGACATGATGTCGAGGAATTAACTCAAGCAATATGATGAAAACCCCATCTTTTTATCCTCGATGGCAACAATACAATACGTGCCTTGCTGCCCCTACTGTCACTCGGAAAGTACACCGCAAGATTGAACCCAAAGCTAAGTACTTCTCCCATTGCAAGAAAAACCAATCTAGTTGGCCAAACCAAACCGATAGTTCGAAGAGAATTACAAAGAGGTCAAATCATGCATATAAGAATTCAGAGAAGATTCAAATAATATTCATAGATAAGCTGATCATAAATCCACAATTCATTGGATCTCGGCAAACATACCGCAAAAAAGTATTACATCGAATAGATCTCCAAGAACATCGAGAAGAACATGGTATTGAGAATCAAAGAGAGAGAAGAAGCCATCTAGCTACTAGCTATGGACCCATAGGTCTGTGGTAAAATACTCACGCTTCATCAGAAGGGCAATAGAGTTGAATGTTGTGGCAGGGTGCCGGAAAAGGCCCCTAGATGGGATCTCACGGGTAGAAAATGTTGCGGCCATGGAAAAGTGTTTTCATGGATGCCTCTGGTGGTTTGGGGATATATGGGAATATATAGGCGAAATAATTAGGTCAGGAGGTGCATGAGGGGTCCACAAGGGTGGGGGGCACGCCCTACCCCCTTGGGCACACCCTTCGTCCTTGTGGCTGCCTCGTGGCTCCTCCGACTTCATCTCTAAATCTCCTGGTTGTCTTCTGGTCCAAGAAAAATCATCACGAAGGTTTTATTCCGTTTGGACCCCGTTTGGTATTCCTTCTCTACGAAACTCAAAAACAGGGAAAAAACAGAAACTGGCACTGGGCTCTAGGTTTATAGGTTAGTCCCAAAAATAATATAAAATAGCATATTAATGCATATAAAACATCCAAAACAGATAATATAATAGCATGGAACAATCCAAAATTATAGATACGTTGGAGACGTATCACTTGGTAATCACCAACGCTGGTCCGGATAATACTCATAATGATAGCTCATGGAGGGATTCTGCGCCGCCTCCTCAGTAGGACGACCAGCCTCTACTGCCGCGTTGTACTCACATGCCTCATTCTCATAGACAAAATATCTTTGTTTGCTCTGAAAGTTAAAGAGAATAGGCACATGCAAAATAACAGAGACAACATGGTATATATCAAATATCATGTTATAGTCATATTGGTGAGTATTATTCTTAATAAATTCATGGCAGTGTACTGCCTCAAAATCTAAATACTTATCAGGAAATATAGGATCATTGGGCCAAGGAGAGACCCCAAGCCTGACACCTACGTGGGAGGCATAAATTCCTCCATACAAATCACCATTGCCAGTGTTGAAGTGCAACCGAAGTGCAATAATTTTGCCAAGGTTATACTGTTTATTGCCTGTTAAGGCGACATGAATAATGCTCAAGTCAGGGCACAAAGTTAACTACAATCATTGATTACCAACAATGTGTTTCCCATTAAAAAGTGCAAAGTATTTAATAGAGGGAAAATGAATGCCTTTTATTCTAGCTTGCGTAACTCTCCTATCCTCACCATTGCAAAGACTACTAGGAAATATATCATAATCAGATTTCTGCGGTTCGCTAAGTGAGCCCCAATATGGAATTTTGCATGCATCACAGAACTCTTCTAGAGACATACCATAGGATCTATCATAAAGGTGAGACAAAACTCTAGAATTATGGGAATGGTACTCAAACCTTCGAGTGAACGACTAGGTGAGGTTGTAGTGTTTCGTGCACTTATCTGCGATGAAGGCGGAGAGCTTAGTGTTCTGAATGTATTGATCAAATTCTTCCTTTATGCCTGCACCTATCATGCACTCATTGCAAGACCAGCAGCATGATTTTGATTCAACAATTCTCACCGAACTTGCCCTTGGTTTGACATACACCTGGCGTGCCGAGCTTTCGCTCGATGATCCTACCGAGGACCTCCTCCTTGAAGAACTCCTCCTAACTAAGTTCATTTTCCAAAGAGAAAATTTATGAAATTTTTGGACCATAAAAAGATGTTAACAAAACATCACAAGATTAATAGAAACTACTCATATGGATGCCTAGAGGCTATATCAAGCATTAAAACTACTTGGAACTCAAAGTATTCAACATGCAAGCTTATTTTAAGTAGCACAAATAGCAGCAAAATATGCAAAATACAATCCACTAAAACAAAAACTAATTGGAGCGATGGAGGAGTCACATACCAAGGAGCAATCCCCAAAATAGTTTCGGAAATGGAGCCCTAAGCAAAGAGATCGAAAATCTCAGGTTTCGAAGCAAGAGCTACAAAGATTTTTTCTGGAGGTAGGAGATAATGTGGGCTTAATGGATAAGTGAGTGGGGTCCTATGGACCCTACAAGGCTTCTTGGTGCGGCTAGGGGGTGGTCATGCCTTGTTTGCTTTTGAGCAACGTGGACACCACCCTGGGATGTATTCAGTGCCAAAAATTCTTAAATATTGCAAAAAAAATCGTGTTTAAATTTTACGACATTCTGCGCACTTTTATGTTTGGACCATTTTTTATTGCATGTAATTCAAAAAATAGGATAATCATGGCATTTTATTTTATTAAACTATAAATTAGAGGGATTAGACGATGATTACATAAGGTTGTGATTACTAAATTCATCGACCCCATGCCCCTAAAAAAGAATCCATTAACAAACTTTTTCCGAGTAACATGAAACCAAAGAATCTTCGTATAACACTAAGTTACCTCAACGGGGGAATTTCTTTGTGATAGACGGAAGAGGGAATTCAAAACCTCCAATAGTGATTGTCATAATTCTTTCAATAGAGTTGATACTATTAACTTGGAGTTGTTTCTTCGGAAAATATAATGTATGCTCATTACCATTCACATGAAAAGTGACATTCCTTTTGTTGCAATCAACAACAACAACTACAGTATCCAGAAAGGGTCTACCAAGGATAATCAACATGTTGTTGTCCTCACGCGTATCAAGAATAACAAAGTTTGTGAAGATAGTAACATTTGCAACAACAACGGGCACTTCCTCACAAAATAACGATAGGTATAGCAGTTGATTCATCAGCCATTTGAAAATATATTTCACTAGGTGTCAAATTATTCAAATCAAGTCTTATATATAAAGAGAAAGGCATAACACTAACACCGGCTCCCAAATCACATAAAGCAGTTTTAACATAATTTCTTTTGATGGAGCATGGTGTAGTGGGTATTCCTCGATCTCCTAGCTTCTTAGGTACTCCACCCATAAAATTATAATTGGCAAGCAAGGTGGAAATTTTAGCTTCAGGAATCTTTCTTTTATTGGTGACAATATCTTTCATGATTTTAACATATGGAGGCATTTTCAAAATACCAGTCAGGCGGGTGCACAAAAAGACAGGTCTAAGCATTTCAACAAAGCGGTCAAAATCCTCCTCATCCTTATTTTTTGGAGGCTTAGTAGGAAAAACCATGGGTTTTTAACCCATGTTTCTCTTTCTTTATCATGTTATCTAGCAATGAAATCACTTTTATCATATCCTTTATTTTTAGGAGGTGGGTTATCAAGATCAACAATAGGGTATATTTCTACATCATTATCAATTTACTTATCATTATCTAGTTGAGCATCAACATGAACATCATCATTATCATTATCAATAGGTGGATGTTCATTACCAGACATTGTCTTAGCATCAGAAATAGAAATATCCACTGGTACAACGAGCTGCTACACAAACGGTTTTTAACCCCTTTCTGCAATGGCATTTTAAACCATCGGCTTGCTAGTGTGGGCGATAGGGGGGTCCTTCCCACACGACCAAGAAATCGTCGGGGATAGAGAGTAGGAATGCATACGTTTCCCAAACAAAGCGTATGCGATGTCCGCACCTATCCCAAACACGATTCTTCACACAACTGTTTGGGATATATCTAATATCCCAAATGCTCCTTCCTTGCTACTCGTGTGTGCTGGCATTACCATCGCGGTTAGTATTCTATGGTGCTGCGTTTACGATGCGTGACCCATCACAAACAGTTCATGAATATAGAACTGTATGATAAGCAGACAATCGCACACAATCACTTTCCCTAAACCATATGCGGTAACTAATTAAGAAGATTAGCAAATCATCATACAAGTGTTGGCTAGGATTATGAAATGTCGTACCATCGTAACAGTGTTGTACATGATAACTATCGCACACGCTATTCTGTGGTGCAACATTTATGATGCGCACCACATCAGAAACAGTTCATGATTGTAATTGTAAATCATGTATCATAAGGAGACTATCACAAACATTTAGTTTGCTTGCACCGTTTGTGATGTTGTCTGACATCACACACGCTTTGTAAACGACAATTGTGTGCATGCTTGCACACATGTCCTCTCTGTGAACCGTGTCGGATTATGGTGCATATCACACACGTTTGTGTTTTACCGACCGTGTACGCCGTAATGACCAGCAGAGCGTAATTTCACCCTAATTTAATTGCTGCTATTTAACATTGTACCAAATTTGAATTTGAGAAAAAGTATGCTATAGCTTTTATATCATTAGGTTCAAAAAACTAATGAATTATTCGATTCATAGGTACATATTTCAAGAATTACATAAGCACCAAATAAAGAATGATGAACCACAGGTGTATACTTGTACTATTAAAGATGGTAAATAAAGAGGCGAAAGACATCCTGGTTGCTGAACAAGGTGAAGCGGAATGCCCATATTGTGCCCTCCTCCATGCAGAAGGCACGCACGACTCTAGTCCAACCTCTTCTGATGGCCGACCGCCCATCCTTCACTGTCTTCATGAACACATCTAGAAAGTGATCGTGTTCTGGTACAAATACTTTAAGCTTTGCATGCCCACCAATCATGTAGTTTGAGAGGTAATCTTGAGTAAACTGCTTCGGGAACCACTACAAAGGAAAAAGATTTAGACATTGTCATCTAACATAACTCATTATTGGCAGTAAAAAGAAGGCTACAGAGTTCTTACTTACCATCCCGCAGTTCGCTGTTGTCTTGTATAAAGTGTAAACAAATAGGTTAATTACAATTTTTTACCCATTTCACAAACAATCTTTATCAGCTTCCTCACTTGATGCTGGTTCATCAATATCTCATTGCCCCATACGCAGAAAGGGTCGAAGCGCGTTTCTTTACCAATGACATATGTACCTAAAAGCACCAAGTTAATATTAGAGGCTAAATAGCAATTGCACAGTGATGTAGTACATCACTCCCTCCGTCCTATTATATAATATCTTATAACATCCAATATACTCACATATTGGATGAATTAACATCTTATATGGAGGCAGTGCGACGGCGGGTAAGCTGCAATGGCAAACCGGCAAATGTTGACAATGGAGGCATTGCGGCGGTGGCGACATTGCTAGGGTTTCGATCAAGGGAGGGGTTGTGGTGGGGTGTGTGTGTGTGTGTGTGTGCACGCGCACATGCGTGCATGGAGTTTTTGGGGGTGTGTGGAGGGGGTGGGGTTTGAGGAAATGACGCGGCTACTAAAAATTTTACTACGCGGGAGTAAAATGGCGGGGCTATTGAAAATTTGGATGATGCATTGCACACGGTTCCGAAATAGCAAATACACAATGATGTAGTACAACACCCCCTCTGCCCCATTATATAATATCTTATAACATCGAATATACTCACATATTGGATGAATTAATATCTTATATTTTGGGCTGGAGGGAGTTTATTGCACTTTTACAATTATCGGCCGATTGACTGCAGTTAACTACTGTTGTGTTGTTGTTGTTGTTGTTGTTGCTCTTCTACGTATATCTAGACATCATCAGAACATTAAGGTAGCACTCTTCCTTGTTGATATGTAGCCTAGGATTGCATATTTAGACATTCAGTACAATGCATGTTGCTATGTAGCCTCAGATATATCATATATGGTAGTAGTTAACCTACCGATAAATGGGTCACAGATATATTCAGTTAAAAGTCCATATCACCGATTAATCCCTTATCAGCCCCCGACCTATAGGGTACCAGCTACCGATATCCTAAACAGTGAGTATATATAAGCCATGGTATGAAACTAACCTTGATGGAAAATAACAGTTGTTCCCAAATTGTCCCGTGCAAGTACATCGAGAGGCATGTTAAGCACAACAGGCTAAACATCAACCAAATATATCCATGGCAGACAAAATAATCTCCAAATGATAGATTCAATGTGTAGGTTTAAGCACGCTAGTTAAGCAAAACAAGAAGTGGAAAGGTGTGTTAACTACAACATGCCTAACATTTAACAACAAGCAAATATAGTCATTCAAACTGGTATTGTGCCGGTCTAAGTACACTGGTTATTGTTAAATAAAAATGTAAATGTGTGTTAAATACAACATGCTTAATAGCAACCAAATGTGTCGGTGCAACAAACCCTGGGTCTGTTGCCCAGAGTGTGCATAGGCACGGGAACAAGATTACGGAACCGAACCAAGTCAAAGCACAAGAGATCAAGATCTTCAAAGAACCAACATGCAGATCAAGAGGACCAAGAACAAGCTAAAGAAGCAAGACGCCACCAAGTGAAAAGCCTCCCTTGCCGGGTAGGCGAGCCTGGCAAGGACGGGGGCTCCCCCGAAAGAAACCCTCCAAGACACCCCAGCAGGGCCTGCCGGGACTCGCGGAGGCAGAGCCACCTCACCAAACCATTCCACCATGACCCACATCGTTGATCAATGCGGTGTCAAGCCGCAAAGTGACTAAGTGGCAGCCATTCGCCACATGGCAGACTCTTTCTACAGGAAATACATACAAACGACACCCGTCCTGCGACGTGTCAGACGAGCGGGCATGGAGCTGCCAAAACTGCCCGGCAAGGCTTGCCGGGCAAGCAGCGATGTGACGTTGAGCGGTGCATTTAATGCGCCCTGTCAGCCTGTAGAGTTAGGTATGATAGCACTATTTGCTATCTTATCATTGCATAATGACTGTTTTGCCATTGTGGTGACCCCTTAATCTATAAAAGGAGGCCCATGGCAATGGTTGAAAGGGTTAGAAGGTAGGACACTCACACACTCATACGCGCGTAGCCACTGCCTCCCCCGAGGCGACCCTGCCGGGCAAGTGCACTGCGCTCCATCACTATTCTCCCTCCATCAATCCGCCAAAGCATGAGTAGGGATTTACGCCTTGCGGCGGCCCGAACCTGGGTAAAATTGCCCAGGTGATTTCTGCTGTGCTGCCCCACGTTCTTCTGCTCTTTGTGCAACGTGACATCCCCCCTGCCGAACCAACAAGGGGCGCTTGGTCCCATAGGTGGCCGTGGTTTCCCATGACATCTTCGGTGCGCCAGGTAGGGGGATCACTTCCGCGGACTTGAAAGCGTGCGCAGCGCATCATCTTCATCGCCATCCTAATTTTCATTGGCACCATCGACCATGGCGCCCAAGAAGAAAGACGGCGCTTCAGCTCACCCGTGCACCTCGAAGGCTCCGCCACCCGCAACCACCGGTGCTACGGGGGATGTGGAGGCGCACGAGAATGTGGACACTGCCGGGGATGTGGTCAGAGCAGGCGGCACCGTCACCTGCTCATCACTAATAATGGCACCCAATTCACAAGACGTGCCTTCATGCAATACGTTCATGCCCTCGCAAGCAAGATCTCATTTGGCTTTGTTGCCCATCCTAGAAGCAACGGACAAGCTGAGAGGGTGAACACTGAAGTGCTGCGAGGACTCAACACAAAAACATTTCATAGGTTGCAGAAGTGTGGCAAGCGATGGATCGACGAGCTACCGGTGGTTCTTTGGTCCCTTCGTACGACACCAAATCGAGCTACCGGCCAGACTCCCTTCTTCCTAGTCTATGGGGCAGAAGCAGTTATCCCCACGGAACTCATATACGGGTCACCTTGAGTACTTGCCTACGATGAAGCAGCGCAAGAACAGCACCGTCGTGACGACGCTGTGCTACTTGAGGGGAACCGTCTCTGGGATGCTACGTGTGCTGCTTGCTACCAGCAAGCCCTGCGTCACTATCACAGCCGCAGGGTTCATGCATGGAGCTTTGAGGAAGGCGACCTTGTCCTTAGGCGTGTTCAATCCGCCAAGGGTGCAAACAAGTTAAGTCCGAATGGGGAAGGCTCTTACGGGGTAGTGTGAGTCACCGGAATTGGCGCAGTCTGTCTGGAGACTGGAGACGGCATTCAATTGCATAACTCATGGAACATTGAGCATCTCCGTATGTTCTACTCATAAGGCGCGGCTGTCGGGCCCTGCCCAGCAGCCACCCTTTTGTACAAGCCTTGCCGAAGTTGCATGTAACCCCTTGTACAAAGCCAGGCGCAGACCCAGAGCAACAAATAAATAAACGAAGTACTGGGGGCCCAAAGAAGATTGCATGCATGCATAAGCATATCATTAGCATAGCATGTTCATGTAGATAAGATCACATGTAGCTCTGTTTTCATTTGCACTAAGATGCAGGGTTGTTGTCGTGGACTCGGTCCTGAAGAGAAGAAATGAAGACAAGCCTACATAGCAGTCCCTGGCAAGGCAAACAGATAAGTTCCTTCTTATCCATACTTGTTCTGTAAAGAGAAACATGTGCATATGAAAACCTCGCCACCTTAGAAACATAGGTGCTCCCATCCTTTGACTCGAACGTTGCTTCGGTCGGGGTGGTCGCAGTGGCCCTTGATAGAAAAGGTTCGGCGGGGGTCTTGTCCCTTGTTGCAGTTTGTGCCCGGCAGGCCTAGCCTCGCGACAACAAACTAAGTTCTGCCGAGGAAAAATTGTTTGCTTAAATGTATAGAGGCATCTCAGCTCTGCATGTACGTAATACATGCACAAGTACCCGGTAAGGGTTGTCTTTTTCATTAATATGCTGATAATCAAGTATAGATCCTACAGAACACAAACATGGATCAAGAAGAGTACATAATTTAGACTAAAATTTGGCAGATGCCTACATATTTTAGACTGAAAAAAGATAAGTTCCCCGTGATCCCCTTTGTTGTACCTCTCCTCCTAGGCACTGCGATGGGAGGTGAAGAGGGCAAAAGGAGTGCCTGAGCGGAAGCCCCGCCCGATCCCATAAGGACCTGCTGGGCGCAGCCTGACAAGATCGGGAGTGGCGAGGCTGCGAAGGACGGGGATAGAAGGAGCAGCTCGGCGCTGTCCTAGTCGTCGCCCCAGGGCCAGCAAGAAGCCCTAGTGTGAGCACCGGCAGGGAGAACCACCGGAGCTCAGCTGGAAGACTACTGGAGGAGGCAAAGGCACCAAGAGAGCGGCCCCCTCCCAGACAACCATCCTGAAAAAGGCCGATGATGATGGTGCCGGGGAGGGAGGGGAAGAGCGGAAAGACGAGGCAGCGGGCCGGTAATACGAGACGAAGGCGTCGGTGCCATCGTACTCCGACCTAACGCCCTGCCACCCGCCTTCTCCGTCTTCCCTCTTTTTTTCCTCATCACCACCGCTCCAGGAAGACGCTGCACCCTGGGCCCGTCACCTTCCCCGGAGAAGCAGCAGACGACTGCGACATCCAAGGCTCGTGTGGAGCACCGCTCCCCACAATGGCGGGTAGGAAGGCGCCACCATCTTCGGTATTAACCCCGGCTCCACTGGAAGGAGCAGTGCTGGGATTGCCAATAATCCCGAGCACTGCATCCCAGACAGGCGCCAGGAGCCCCAAGATCCCCGCCATCGGGATGACGAGCCTCCGTGAATTGCGGCAGGAACTGGCGCCTCCCAGCAGATGGCTGGCTCGTGCAGGGGAGATGAGCATTTCGCCATCTTGGAGAAGTGTAACACCTCCCACACTACGGGCGACTCGACGCCCACATCTTCAACCACTGCATCCCCTTGGGCCCTGGACCAGACTCACTCCCCAGGCGTCGACACGAGCATTCAGTGTCATCATCCCCAAGTTAGAGTCCGGGGCCCGGCTCTTGTCTCTCCCTCTCAACATAGCTAGAAGAAGGCAAGGGGTGGAGGAGGAGTGGTGCGTGGATGAGCACTTCTGCCCCTTGTCTCCCCCACTCTTATAAGCAGGGAGGGGCTTGGGGGCTGATCCCTCGATGGGTAACCGCCCCTCTCCACCAATCCAAGAAGACCGGGCCCACGCCATAATACTCTCTCCTGTACCACACGCCTCTGTTACCTACCCCACTCAATGCATGCAGCATACGTGGTAAGGGATAAAGGCGTGGTGGGAAGAGTGAATTGGTAGTTACTCCCCCGTGCATTAAAGTCATTCACGGGCCATTACAAAGACGCGCGGGAAAACTGGAAACTGTGTCAAGCCCAGGTTAATGAAGAAGCAAAGAAAATCTCAAAGGGTGAGCTACCGCAATGTCCTCACCTATGTACTGGACCGGGCATACCCTGTTGATGCTCGGCAACACGTCCAGGCCAGGCCTGGGGGCTCCTATTGGTGTAAAAAAACCAGGTGTGTTGCTAGACTGTACACAGGCTCAAGAGCTAGACTGCAACATCCAAGACAAGGCTCAGCAGAAGGGATAGCTCTTCGAGGAATCAAAGGGAGGATCAAGAAGACCAAGACGAACGAAAGGAGCAAGATACCAAGGAAAAACCTCCATTGCCGGGAAGGCGTGCCTGGCGGGGTCGAGGTTGCCCAGAAGACAAGTATCAAGACCGCCCCAACAAGCTTGCCGGGGATGCCAAGGGCGGATGACCCTGCCAAGGCTCCACTGCTCCACCTCACAGCAACGCAAGTCAGTGATCGGTGCAGTGTTGAGCCCCCAAGTGACTAAGTGGCTGTTATTTGGCATGTGGCAACCACGTCCGAAGGAAATCACCTCCAAATGACACACGTCTAGGGACGTGTCATGCAGGCAAGCAAGAAGGTGGCCGAAGGGCATGGCAAGGCTTGTCGGGCTGTGCTATGACATGAAACTAAGCGGTGCATTTAATGCAGCTTGTCATGTGTGCAGAGTTAGGTATGATAGCACTATTTGCTTTCTAATTAGTACGCAATGACTGATTTGCAAGTGTGGTGAACCCCTAACCTATAAAAGGAGGGCCGTGGCAACCTTAGAAAGGATTCGGACCCTTGTACACTCATACGCGCGTAGCTGCTCTCACCCCAAGGCGACCTTGCCGGGCTAGAGCTACGCGTCTCCACCACGGTCCTCTCATCAATCCACCAAAGCAGGAGTAGGGTTTTACGCCTCATGGCGGTCCGAACCTGGGTAAAAACTGCCCGTGTGATCACTGCCATGCTGCTATGCGCCCTTCGCTCTTTGTGCAATGTGCTCTTCCCCCCTGCCGAACCACAAGGCCGGTGGTCTGGTAGGTGGCCATGTTTTCCCATGACATCTTTGACGTGCAAGGTAGGGGGAAGTGCTTGCGTGAACCCGAGAGTGTAAGCAGTGCGTCATCTTCATCATCATTCTCTCCATATACGGCTTCATCATCCATGGCGCCCAAGAAGAAACATGGTGATGCAGCTCACCCGTCCACCTCGAAGGCCCCCTCGCACACGGCCGCCGATGCCGTGGCCCCCCCCCCCCCCCCCCCCCCCCCCCCCCCCCCCCCCGGGGGGGGCGTGGCTGGCGCAACCGGCGTCATCACCACTCCCCGTGCGGCCGAAGTAGGAGCAGGAGGCACCGGAGAGGGACAGCGCCAAGAGCATCACAGCGGCCACGCTCCACAAGGCGTGGGTGGGAACATTATTCCGTCTCCACCTCTCTGCCCCACCGAAGAGTGCAGCCGCAACGATGGCAGTTGCTCTGGGGCGAACCGCAACCTTCTGGCCACCCTCGCTGCAGGTGCGGCTATGGGACACACGCCAACCCCGGGGAGAGCTGGCCGAGCCGATGCACCAAACTGAGCCACGGACCCCCAAGCACATCTACCTCGTCATCATGCTACCCTGGCGACCGGCTCACGGCGAAAAGAGCACCGGCACTGCCACTACCGGCATCGTCAGAAGCTAGGCAACGTCGTGATCCGCGTTGTCGTCCATGCCAAGCACCGCTTCGGAGGCCATGGCACGGGACCAACTCCCGTTGAGATTCCAGCCGACAGCCGATCAGATGGATGAATGGAGAGCCACCATTCAGAGCTTGATTGTTTTCACCGAAGCGGAAGGATCACAGCGAGCGGGCCCGTCATGGCCTGCACGGGCGGCGACAACGGCCCAAGCCACTGGCCGTACTGAAGTGTGGCACCCCGGCTCAGAGAAACCGGAACGCCCCGTATTCCAGCCCAGAGATCGAGTACGGCACTGCTTGACATAGAACAAATCAGCTCTTATTATAAGAATAATAATAAAAATACAAGGGTCTGATATTACAAAGAAGCACATCAGCACGGCAACACTACGCCTACGATACTACACTTGCTCTATGCTAGCAGCGGAACAACTCGAAGCAGCGAAATACTTCTAGCAGCAGAATAACCACGAAGGTGGTGAACTCCACTCCGCAGGGACTCTGGCTGGGACATGATCTAGCTCGCATGCACGGAAACCTCGACAAGCAATCAAGCAATCATGGCATCACCTGCAATCTGGCATGACACGCCAAGTCAGTACATTGAATGTACTTGCAAGCTCAGAACAACTATAAACATCAAGGCAAGACAACCACATAGCATTAAACAGGTTAATTAAATTAACAACTACTATGATGAAGCAACTACTAAGCATGGTATGAAACTACTATCATACTCATAAACCAACATCTCAATCCCAACAACCATCTCACTCTTGACTAACCGGCCAAGCAATATACCATTTCGATCACCTCGTGATCAAAACCAAACGATGATCATTCACGGATCACAAACGGAACCACACTTGGTTCAACGGGTTACCTCGTAACCAAACGGTGATCATTCACGGATCACAAACGGAACCACACCTAGTTCAATGGGTTACCTCGTAACCAAACGGTGATCATTCACAGATCACAAATGGAACATCCACATGATCACCTCATGACCACATCACAAGCTGGATAATCATCTTCGAGATCATACCAACATCATCATCAACATCCTGCCAAACTGCACTGCACAATATATCAACATATAAATCACCTATAAGTCATTCGGTCATGTGAGTGTTGATCGAATGGTGTGACCTAGTACGAACTTGAGCCCATGACCGAGGACGCGGCTATCAATAGATTAAACACACACACTCTGCAGAGGTAGCGCCCTTTACCCACACCACGGAATCCATGGCCTCGCACTCCCATTCGGGTGGACCAACGGCATTCCGACAAAACTGATCTACTGCCATGACACTCTCCCAGCCACTCCGACCAACACCCCCTTTGGGTTCAGTCCTGGGTGGCCCCATGCCTACCAAAGGCATCAACGGCCACCATCGTGGCGAAACGGCCACCATCGTGGCAAAACAAAAACGGTCCCAAACGGGGACAAGAGATCTCAGTACCAACTATGGGCACACAAGGCTTATGCCGTCCTACCTGATCAGGGTAGCGCCCGTGCATAACCTTCCCTCGTTGGAGGCACCGACGAGAGGCACGACAATAGACCGCATTAGGGCCTTCCCATAAAGGCAAATGTGGTTGCACTAGAAAAGCCCGGTTAGGTGGCACCTGACCAACTTAATGATGGAATTTATCCCCAACATATAACAGTGATAACTGATACTCTGCTATCATCTACCAACCTGTGATCCAAGTCATAGCAATATCCAACAAATAATCCAAAGCATACTACCGACATATCAAAATACTCCGAGGATAGCATAACACTTCTATCATGATAAATCCAAGAACGATAATACTACTACTCAAATATCAAGAACTAGCTATCCAACTATGATTGACATGCAAGCATCATCTCCAACATTCTACTCCAAAATATAATATCAACTAGCATCATGATGAAAATAATACTAGCCACTAATAATCCAAAGGCAACATGACATCCAAAGTAATACTTCGAAATATCATATCCACAACCACCATGAAAATAATCATAAAAGCCACTAATAATCCAAAGGCAACATATCATCCACATAATCATCAAAATATAAGTCCTAGAGCTCCAAGCAATATCATGGCAATAGCAAGATCAAAACAATACTCCGAGAAATGCCATGACAAACCACATGTAGCTAAAGCAATATTTTAAACAAGTTCAAATAATTTAAACCATGTCACTGCATTGCAATCATGCAAATGCAGGGTGTGGCTTGCCTAGGGTGGAAGAAATCACCGGGAAGAAGTGCGAGAAGCTCGCGAAAAGAATCGCCGGAAAACATTCTCTGTAGAGGGGCTGATTAAGCGCAAAGGCAAAATGGTCATTTTCAGAATGTCAAAACATGGTGAAAATGATTCCATCGGAACAGGCTCGACGAAACGAAGAAGTGGGCTTTGGAATCACCTCATTTGGAGTTGGGAGTAAAAAGATACAAGGGTTTTTCTGTCAGGGACCTTTCTGTAAAAATTATCTCCACAAACAAGTCCCTGACTGAAAAACAAAAAGCGCAATCCAGAAAATACGCTTTCAGTGAAGTGAAAGCGCATTTCTTACCGCAGAACACTAGAGTACGCTTTCATCGGAACAAAATGTATTTGCTGGAATACCGCTTCCACTTATCCACCTCAGCGGTGGTGGGGTCAGCGGGGTGTGAGGCTGACGGGTGGGACCGCAGGGTCCACCAGCCAGCTGGGGCCTTTGTCTCCTTCCGACGCCGCTCGCCCATGCTCGGCCAAGGTGCTGGCTCTGGCGATGATTGCCGGCGTCGTGGGTCACCGTTTGCGACGCCCGGACCATCACTGGACTCGGGACGCCGAGGCAGATGCGGCCTGGGTAGAGCAGCTGCCGAAGAGCTAGGGGTTGGTCGAGGCGTTGGCCGCGGTGGACAGAGGTGTCGGGCGCCAGCGGGGCTCATGACCAGAAGCCACCTGAGGAGTAGGAGAAGGGCGGAGGGGTTTGAGTGGACTGCTGGAGGGCCGTGGTGGTGTTTAGGCGAGGGGGAAGCGCTCGGCTTGCTCGAATTTGAGCATTGGCCGGTGGTGGAAGAGGCGGTCATAGGCGGCGAGGGAAGCCGCTCGAGCTCAATGGAGGGGCCAGGGGGAGCTGGAGGAGTTGGGTGAGGCGAGAGGTGAGGAGAGACGCGGCCGGGGATGCCTTATATAGGCAGGGGAGGAGGGGGTCGAGCTGGCGTCGCCGCGGACGCGTGGCCGGAGCCGCGCATGCATGGCCACGCTCGCTAGCTTGACGGTAGGCGACAGGGAGGCTCACGGGGAGGTAGAAGACGCCAGGAAGCACGGGGAGGAGGCGACGAACGCATTAAAATCATGTCGGGGCACTGTGCTCCCGTGGGCATTTGGCGGTAAGCGTCGACGAGGAAGCGGACGGGGGGGAGAGGGGTCCAGAGAGGTGGCGAGAACGAGGTGAAGACGTTGCACACGGTCACGCGCGCGAAGGCGACGAGAGGAGGAGGTGCCAAAGCACAAACGGCCACTAGGCGCGGCCACTGCACACAAAGCGCGTGCACAGGCTTGTGATTGTCGTAGTCACCACGTGAACCGGGGCATTCAATGCGCTATAGTACCCAAAACGTTGTCTAGCTGATAGTCCTTCCAAGATTGAGACTGTGGGAGGTGAAAACATGAGAGAAGGGGCTCTGTGTGTGAGTTAGGCATTAGCTAAAGTTTGCTGCATCAAACTTGGTCGTGCACTGCTGATCAACAGGGACCTTATTGGGATCAATGGTGTTGTCTGGGGGATTAGATTAGGATGGACTATGATCCTGGAAGTTTTCAAGCACAATGGGCCACAAAGTAATATAGTTGTTGTGTAACCCCAAAATTGGTCCAGAATCAAGATCATGATGGTTCACTCACATAGAGTAACCACTTGAGCTCAAATTTGGTAAGGCCTAAGGATTTGGATATATGAAGATGCCGTAAAAATCTCATACCAATTGGGTTCACCAAAATGGTATTTCCTTCACAGCTATTCTCTCTATCCAGAAACTTGCAAAAATCCTAGAGAAATAATGGCTTGATTAATCGGTCCCAAATTTGGTGGAGAGATGTTATTTGGGCAAGAGCACAATCTGGTGATTTCTCAGAATTAATGAAGCAATAAAAATTATACTTGCTTCACAACCTGAAAATATTGACAGAATCAAAGGTTTGATCCTATGCTCACATAGATCAAGGGATGGAGCTGAAATTTGGAGGAGTGTGATAGAGCACATGAAGGAGTGTGCAAAATTTCAAATCATTTGGAAACTCCTAGCTAGTACTTCCTTCACAATGCCTTTTGTCCGACAGAAAGTTTGAAAAATTGCTGAGGAAGATTGGCTAGGCAAATAAAGTTGAATTTTGGCATGAGGCAATTATTTGGTCATAAGAGAATGCTCAAAAGGTTTGGGAGCAATCAGGAAAGGATAGGTGGCACTTCCTTCGCAGAAAGGCACACTGGACAGAAAAGAAGATTAATTATTAGGGAATTATTCTTGGGCTAGGACAGGAAAATTTGGGCATATTTGAGCAATATATGACCCAAGGGAATTATGAGAATTATTTGGGGATTTTTGGATGGACGGAAATATGGGTTGCTTCACAACCTAGGGCATATGAGGTTATTCCTTTAATAGAAAAGGAATATTCCCCAAGAAAATAATTATGGGTTTGGGATAGAATGGAAATGATATGGTCTTGGGCTAGATTTGAGGATAGTGAGTCACTTGGGAGAGGAAATGATGATGATCTCCTAGGTGACAAGGCCACGGATCCACTCCAAAAAGAAAAACAGAGCAAAAAACCAAATAAATCAAAAAGAAAAAGAAAAGGGCCAAAAACCAGGCTGTTACATGAAGGGGCCACCCCCACGGTGCAATCCCCTCCGTGGCAACCAGCGCAGGGGCTGCAACCAGAGCCACACAACCAAGAACCCGACGACGTATCGATGGCTTCATCCGACCCTCGAGGACGTCGAGACCAGCGATGAGTCCTAGAAGACAAGCAGAGGGAAGACGCGCGCGTCACCATCGACCGACGCCACAAAACCCGCTGCTAGTCTGATAGGCACAATGGCCCGGATGTCGACGAGCCCTTGCCCGGTGAAGGCGGGCCCTGCCTTTCGAGGTTGGGTGCCCCACCTTCACTAGTGAGCCGCGGCAAGTCCGTTGGCCATCTGCTTGCACGTTCAAGCAAGAGATACTAGAAAAGTACGATGGAAGATTAAACCCGGCAGAGTTCTTGAGCATCTACACATCGTTGTTCAAGCTCCCGGGGGAAGACACGAGAAGGTATTCGCCAACTACTTCCCTTTTGCTATAAAGCCAAACGTGAGGTCGTGGCCGATGCAATTGCCAGAGAGCTCCATCTCGACCTGGGCTGACTTGTGCCATGAGTTTGTTGGCACCTTCACAGGCGGTCATCAAGAACCAGGGTGGCCCACCGACATGTAGCTCCTCCCACAGCAGGAAGGAGAAAGTTTGAGGAAGTACATGCAGAGGTTCAGCCGGGTGCACAGGAACATTCCAGACATCCACCCGGTAGCTGTGATAACTGCATTCCAGTCTAACATGCGCAACCGCAGGATACATTCAAAAATAAACATCCGGTTGCCCAAGACTGTGAATGAGCTGTACACTCTGGTGGATAAGTGTGCCTGAGTGGAGGAGGGGAGGCGACTCCCCGGGGAAGAAGATGGCATTCACGTTGATTCAGAGGACGACGACAATGCCACTAGCCAGAAGAAGAAGAACAAGAAATGCAACAAGAAGTGCAAGGACAAAGCAGTGTTGGCTGTTTAAGGATCGAGCACTCCTGGTACCGGCAAGAAGGCCAAGACCGAAGCCCCCGGCAAGGAAGTTGTTGCGTACACTGATTGTCGGGAAGCCGGGGCTGCCGAGAAAGCTGGGAAGGCTGACGGGCCATAATGCAAGATCCATCAGACCAAGGGCCACGATCTTCAGGAGTGTCATCAGGTCGAGCAACTTGTCAAGAAGTAAAGGGCTGAATACGAGAAGCGCGACAAGGAGAAAGACGAAGATGGCACTGGCGGAAAGGGACGAGGCAGCAGAACAGGTCGCCCCGGCAAGGCTCCTCAGCATCAGGGAAAACCCGCCAGAGGCCGTGACAAGCAGGAATGTGATATGGAGAGTGATGACAGAAATGAAGAGGAAACCAGCGAGCAGGAGTTCCAGAAAGCCACTGACGCCCTATGCATTGACGGGGGTTCATCCTTGCACTCCTCTCACTGCCAGCTTAAACAATGGGCGCATGTAGCTGCTCTCGCCCCAAGGTGACCTTTCCGGGCTAGAGCAATGCATCTCCATCATGGTCCTCTCATCAGTCCACTAAAGCAGGAGTAGGTTTCATGCCTCGCGGCGGCCGAACCTAGGTAAAAACTGCCCGTGTGATTGATGTTGTGCTGTTCTGCTCCCTCCGCTCTTTGTGCAATGTGCTCTTCCCCCTGCCAAACCACAAGGGGCCGATGGTCCCATAGGTGGCCTTGTTTTCCCACGACAAAATAGTTGCACATATAGAGCATCACATTGTGAACAACTAAAATAAACAAGGCATACTGCAAACAACCAAATATAGCAATTAAAACTGGACATATTCTCACTACACTACAAAAGGGACTTGACAAAACAAATCATGGGTTCCCCCCTATGAGGAGGCATGGCAAAACAAATCATGAGTTTCCTCACTTGTAAAAGATGGGCTTGTTCCCATGGGAAGAGCACGGACCCTGGGTGCGCTCCATGTTGTCGCAGATGGGCTCCTTCCCCTTGGAAGAGCGCGACTGTAGGGGGCCCTCCCTAATGTCGCAGATGGGCTCTTTCCCCTTGGAAGATCCGAAGAGGGTGCCCTCCTCATGGTTGCCGTTGATGAGGTCTGACTTGACAGTTGTGGATCCCAAGCCAGCATTACAGAACGTGTCCTTCATGTATGACAAAAGGGGCTGATACATTCATTTTGCATCATGTTTTCTTACTGTTATTTATGATGATTTTATGCATAATAATGCTTTTTGGAGTAATTATAATGCCTTTTATCTCATAATATGCAAGGTACACACAAAGAGGGAGAATTCCGACAGCTGGAAATCTGGACCTGAAAAAGCTACGTCAGGCTACCTATTCTGCACAACTCCAAACAAGTTGAAACTTCACGGAGAATTTTTATGGAATATATGAAGAATATTGGAAAAAATAACTACCAGAGGGGGCCCACCAGGTGGGCACAACCCACCTGGGCGCGCCAGGGAGCCCAGGTGCGCCCTGGCGGGTTGTGCTCACCCAGGCCCACCTCCCGTGCCCATCTTCTGGTATATGGGTCATTTTGACCTAGAAAAAAATGAAGAGAGGTCTTTTGGGATGGAGCGCCGCCGTCTCGAGGCGAAACTTTGGTAGAAGCACTCTTGCCCTCCGATGGAGCGATTCCGTCGGGGGAACTTCCCTCCCTTAGGGGGAAATCATCATCATCATCATCACCAACAACTCTCCCATCTTGGGGAGGGCAATATCCATCAACATCTTCAACAGCGCCATCTCATCTCAAACCCTAGTTCATCTCCTGTGTTCAATCTTGGTACCGGAACTATAGATCGGTGCTTGTGGGTGACTAGTAGTGTTGATTACATCTTGTAGTTGATTACTATATGGTTTATTTGGGGGAAGATTATATGTTCAGATCCATTATGCTATTTAATATCCCTCTGATCTTGAGCATGATTATCATTTGTGAGTAGTTACTTTTGTTCTTGAGGTCACGGGAGAAATCATGTTTCAAGTAATCATGTGAATTTGATATGTGTTCGATATTTTGATAGTATGTATGTTGTGATTCCCTTAGTGGTGTCATGTCAACGTTGACTACATGAAACTTCACCATATTTGGGCCTAAGGGAATGCATTGTGGAGTAGTAATTAGATGATGGGTTGCGAGAGTGACAAAAGCTTAAACCCCAGTTTATGCGCTATTCCGTAAGGGACCGATTGGATCCTAAAGTTAAATGCTATGGTTAGAATTTATTCTTAATACTTTTCCCGTAGTTGCGGATGCTTTCGGGAGGGTTAATCATAAGTAGGAGGTCTGTTCAATTAAGAACAGCACCTAAGCACTGATCCACCCACATATCAAACTATCAAAGTAGCAAACACAAATCGAACCAACATGATGAAAGTGACTAGATGAAATTCCCGTGTACCCTCAAGAATGCTTTGCTTATCATAATAGACCGTTTTGGCCTGTCCTTTGCCTCAAAAGGATTGGGCTACCTTGCTGCACTTTTGTTACTACTATCGTTACTTGCTCGTTACAAATTATCTTGCTATCAAACTACTCTGCTACTTACAATTTCAGCACTTGCAGACATTACCTTGCTGAAAACCACTTGTCATTTCCTTCTGCTCCTCGTTGGGTTCGACACTCTTACATATCAAAAAGAGCTACAATTGATCCCCTATACTTGTGGGTCATCAAGGCTATTTTCTGGCGCCGTTCCCGGGGAGTGAAGCGCATTTGGTAAGTGGAATTTGGTAAGGAAACATTTATATAGTGTGCTGAAATTTATTGTCACTTGTTACTATGGAGAACAATCCTTTGAGGGGTTTGTTCGGGGTATCTTCGCCACGTCCGGAACCACAATTAGCTACCCCTCAACCTACTACACCTACTGAAAGTATTGAATATGAAATTCCTTCGGGTATGATAGAACAACCTGATCCTTATGCAGGAGACGGAACCGAACATCCTGATATGCACTTGATATATGTGGAACAAATTTGTGGATTGTTTAAGCTTGCAAGTTTACCCGGAGGTGAAGTTATGAAAAAGGTTTTCCCTTTATCTTTCAAGGGAAAAGCATTGGCATGGTATAGGCTATGCGATGATATTGGATCTTGGAATTGGAATCGATTGAAATTGGAGTTCCACCAAAAAAATTATCCTATGCATCTAGTTCATCATGATCAGAATTACATAAATAATTTTTGGCCTCGTGAAGGAGAAAGTATCGCTTTAGCTTGGGGGAGGCTTAAGTCAATGTTATATTCATGCCCCAATCATGAGCTCTCAAGAGAAATTATTATTCAAAATTTTTATGCTCGGCTTTCTCGTGATGATCAATCCATGCTCGATACTTCTTGTACTGGTTCCTTCATGAAGAATACTATTGAATTCCGGTGGGATCTTTTGGAAATAATTAAATGCAACTCTGAAGATTGGGAACTCGATGAAGGTAAAGAGTCAGGTATTAAGCTTAAGTATGATTGTGTTAAATCTTTTATGAATACCGATGCTTTTCAAAAGTTTAGCACTAAATATGGACTTGACTCTGAGATAGTAGCCTCCTTTTGTGAATCATTTGCTACTCATGTTGATCTCCCTAAAGAGAAGTGTTTTAAATATCACCCACCTATTAAATAAGAAATTAAAGAACCGGTACCAGCTAAAGAAGAAACTATACTTTATAATGTTGATCCAGTTGTTCATACTGTTTATATTGAGAAACCACCTTTCCTTGTTAGGATAAAGGAACATGCTAAAGTTTCAACTGTGGTTAACAAAAGTTATATTAGAACACCTAAACTAGATGAACAAATTAAAGTAGAACCTAGTATTGCTATGATTAAGGATCTCCTGGAAGAAAACATAGATGGGCATGTAATTTATTCTGTGAAGAAGCTGCTAGAATTGCCAAACCTGATAAAAAGGATAAACAAAGACCTGTTGCTGGCATGCCTGTTGTCTCGGTTAAAATAGGGGATCACTGTTATCATGGTTTATGTGACATAGGTGCTAGAGTGAGTGCTATTTCCTACTCCTTATACCAAGAAATTATGACTGACATAGCACCCGCAGAGATAGAATACATAGATGTTACTATTAAACTTGCTAATAGAGATACTATATCACCAATTGGGATTGTTAGAGATGTTGAAGTCTTGTTTGGGAAAATAAAATACCCTACTGATTTTCTTGTTCTTGGTTCCCCACAAGATGACTTATGTCCCATTATCTTTGGTAGACCTTTCTTGAACACCATAAATGCTAGAAAAGATTGTGAGAAACAAACTGTCGGTGTTAGTTTTGGTGATGAGTCTCATGAGTTTAATTTTTCCATGTTTAGTAGAAAGCTTCATGAAAAGGAATTGCCTAGTAAGGATGAAATAGTTAGTCTTTCTTCTATTGTTGTCCCTCCCACTGATCCTCTAAAACAATATTTGCTAGACCATGAAAATGATTTACATATGCATGAAAGAAATGAAATAGATGATATTTTCTTTGAACAACGTCCTCTGCTTAAACACAATTTGCCTGTTGAAACTCTAGGAGGTCCTCCTCCAAGGTGATCCTGTGTTTGAATTAAAACAATTGCCAGACACTTTGAAATACGCTTATCTTGATGAAAAGAAGATATATCATGTTATTATTAACGCTAAGCTTTCAAAACATGAAGAAGAAAGATTATTGAAAGTTCTAAGGAAGCACCGAGCTGCTATTGGATAAACTCTTGATGATTTAAAGGGCATTAGTCCCACTCTATGTCAGCACAAGATTAATATGGAACCTGATGCTAAACCCGTTGTTGATCACCAATGTCGGTTAGATCCGAAGATGAAAGAGGTGGTAAGAACGGAAATATTAAAACTTCTGGAAGTAGGTATGATCAATCCTATAGCTGATAGTAGATGGGTAAGTCATGTTCATTATGTTCCTAAGAAGGGAGGTATTACTGTTGTTCCTAATGATAAGAATGAACTTATTCCACAAAGAATTGTTACAGGCTATAGAATGGTAATTGATTTTAGAAAGTCAAATAAAGCAACTAGAAAAGATCATTACCCTTTGCCTTTTATTGATCAAATGTTAGAAAGATTATCTAAGCACACACACTTTTGCTTCCTTGATGGATACTCTGGCTTTTCACAAATACCTGTTTCTCAACTTGATCAAGAAAAGACCACTTTTACTAGTCCCTTTGGAACTTATGCTTATAGACATATGCCTTTTGGTTTATGCAATGCACCTGCTACCTTTCAAAGATGTATGACTGCTATATTCTCAAACTTTTGTGAAACGATTGTTGAAGTTTTCATGGATGACTTCTCTGTTTATGGGAAGTCTTTTGATGATTATTTAAACAATCTTGATCGAGTTTTGCAGAGATGTGAACAAATGAATCTTGTCTTGAATTGGGAGAAGTGCCACTTTATGGTTAATGAGGGTATTGTCTTGGGTCATAAGATTTCTGAAAAGGGTATTGAAGTGGACAAAGCTAGGTAGATGCAACTGAGAAAATGCCATGTCCTAAGGATATCAAAGGTTTTCGTAGTTTCCTAGGTCATGTTGGTTTCTATAGGAGATTTATCAAAGACTTCTCTAAAATTTCTAGGCCTTTTACAAACCTTTTGTAAAAGGATGTCCCTTTTGTTTTTGACGATGATTGTTTTGAAGCCTTTGAAACACTCAAGAAGGCCTTAATTTCTGCACCTATTGTTCAACCACCTGATTGGAACTTGCCTTTTGAAATTATGTGTGATGCTAGTGATTATGTTGTTGGTGCTGTTCTAGGACAAAGAGTTGACAAGAAATTGAATGTCATTTATTATGCTAGTAAAACTCTAGACAGTGCACAACAGAATTATGCTACTACTAAAAATAATTTCTAGCAGCGATGTTTGCTTGTGATAAATTTAGATGTTACATTGTTGACTCTAAAGTTATCGTTCATCGACCGTGTTGCTATTAAATATCTTATGGAAAAGAAAGATGCTAAACCTAGACTTTTTAGATGGGTTCTCTTGCTACAAGAATTTTATTTGCATACCACTGATAGAAAAGGAGCTGAGAATCCCATAGCTGATAACTTGTCTAGGCCTGAAAATGTGCTTGATGACCCACTACCTATTAATGATAGTTTTCCTGATGAGCAGTTAGCTGCAATAAATGTTACTCATAATACTCCTTGGTATGCTGACTATGCTAATTATATTGTTGCTAAATATTTACCACCTTGCTTTACATACCAACAAAAGAAAAATTTCTTGTATGATTTAAGACACTACTTTTGGGATGACCCACATCTTTATAAAGAAGGAGTAGATGGTATTATTAGACGTTGTGTACCTGAGCATGAACAGGGAGAAATCCTACAAAAATGTCACTGCGAAGTTTAGGGAGGGCATCATGCTGGACATAGAACTGCTCATAAGGTATTGCAATCTGGATTTTATTGTCCTACTCTCTTCAAGGATGCCCGTAAGTTCATCTTATCTTGTGATGAATGCCAAAGAATAGGTAATATTGGTAAGCGTCAAGAAATGCCTATGAATTATTCACTTACTGTTGAACCTTTTGATGTTTGGGGATTTGATTACATGGGACCTTGTCCTTCCTCTAATGGGTATACACATATTTTGGTTGCTGTTGATTATGTTACTAAATGGGTAGAAGCTATTCCAACCAATAGTGTTGATCACAAAACCTCTATTAAAATGCTTAAGGAAGTTATTTTCCCAAGTTTTTGAGTCCCTAGATATCTAATGACTGATGGTGGTTCACACTTCATTCATGGTGCTTTCCGTAAAATGCTTGCCAGGTATGATGTTAACCATAGAATCGCATCACCATGTCATCCTCAGTCTAGTGGTCAAATTGAACTTAGTAATAGAGAAATAAAATTAATATTACAAAAGACTGTTAATAGGTCCAGGAAGAATTGTTCTAAGAAATTAGATGATGCACTTTGGGCTTATAGAACAGCATATATAAACCCTATGGGTATGTCTCCTTATAAAATGGTTTATGGAAAAGCTTGTCATTTGCCTCTTCATTAGAACATAAAGCATATTGGGCAATCAAAGAACTCAACTATGATTTCAAACTTGCCGATGAAAAGAGGTTATTTGATATTAGCTCATTAGAAGAATGGAGAACCCAAGCTTATGAAAATGCCAAGTTGTTTAAAAAAGTTAAAAGATGGCATGATAAAAGAATCCAAAAGCGTGAGATTAAAGTTGGAGAATATGTTCTTTTGTACAACTCTCATTTCAGGTTCTTTGCAGGAAAACTCCTCCCAAAATGGGAAGGACCCTATGTTATTGAGGAGGTTTATCAGTCTGGAGCTATCAAAATAAATAATGCCGAAGGTACTAACCCAAAGGTTGTTAATGGGCAACAAATAAAGCACTGTATCTCAGGTACGCCCATTAATGTTGAAAGCAATATTATCCAAACTTTGACACCGGAAGAACACATAAAAGAGTCCTTCCGGAACACTCCAGAATCGTGAAAATAAGGAGGTACGTCATACGGTAAGTAAACGGACTCCGAAAAATCCGCAAAAATATTTTTTGTCAGTTTTGGAATATTTAGAAAATTAGGAAAATAAGAAACTTCCAGGAAGCGTACCCTGGTGGCCCCAAGACACCCGGGCGTGCCTGGCAGGCGCGCCCAGGTGGGTTGTGCCCACCTGGCGCACCTTCCGGAATCCGTTTTTCTTCCGGTTGCTTGTTTCCCAAGATAAAAAAATCTTTATATACTTCCGGAACCTGTTGACCACCGTATCGCAGAGAAATCCTCGGTTCTAATTTCTTGTTGTTTTCTGACAAAATCAGCTAGACCCACATCATGTCTTCCTCACCCTTCAACAATGGAGAAGAAGACATAGGGGTGGTTTAGGAGGATCTAAGGAGAGATGAAGCTGAAGAGGTTGCTATGGAGGAAGAGGGGGAAATCCTTTTGGGGTTCACTCTACGGCCTTCGAGAGAGGCACACTAGCTGGCATCTCTGCTCACCCTAATCCTCTCATCAAGCCATGGGATCATCAAACAATCAAGCGAGCCTGGAAGTGCAAGAAGAACTCCCACCAATGAGGCCCTTACACAGGTTACATCGTAACAATTTTTGCAATTTGATTCACAATTATGGGTTCGAGAATACTCCTCGTAGGCACATACCATCCAATTGGGGTATATCTTTCCCAAGAGAAAATAGTGCAGGAACAAAACCGTGGGGCCCGGAGAATAAACACATAATGGTTGAAGTGAAGAAAAACAGTGAGTTACTTCACCAAGCCCTTCGGGAGATTCAAGGTTTGAAGGATCTACTCATGGTTATATTGGAGAATACTACTTCATCACCAAAAGAAAATTGAGTTTCGGGTATGGGCACTCCCCTTGGATTTCGCCAAGCTTGGGGGAGGTGCCCCGGTATCGTATCATCCCCACTATCCTTTTGCTTTTACTATTTTAGTTTGATCTTTTGCTTTAGAATGAAAAAAAGTTTAATTCGATCCTTTTATTTTTGAGGCTTGCCTAGTGATCTATCCTTCTAATAGTGTGCAAGATATATAATAAAGTTTAGTTTGAGTTTTTTGCTTTCTTTATTTTCATGTTGCAATAAAAAAGAAAGGATATAAATAAAAGGAAAGGAAATAAAAGGAAAAGATCATATGCTAATCTTATGCTAGGTGATGGCACCACATAAGGAAAAGTATAAGTAGAAAATTTTATTAGAGATTGACAAACATAACATGGGTCAATGATGCAACTCATGAAAGAATTAATAAGGTAAGAGAAGATTCACATATAAATATACTATCCTAGAAATCTTTTGTGATTGTGAGCCCCCATCAAAATATTATATTCCAAAATTGTTGACGTTAGACAACGAAGACAACTTAATGGTTTATGTTTGTTCATATTCACATAGAAGTCATATTGTGATAGATCCTCTAACATGTGGTTCTTGCCCCTATCTTTGGTAGCCAAAAATTATGCACTAAGTAGAGATACTACTTGTGCATCCAAACACCCTTAAACCCAAATCTTATTTTCAAGAGTCCACCTAGGGATTGAGCAAGATCCCTCAAGTAAGTTGTCATCGGTACAAAAAGCCAATAAAAATTGCTTCTAAATGTGTGAGATCATTTAGTGTAAAAGAAAATTGAGCGTTGTATGAACTTGTGATGGTGAAGAATAAAAGAGACAGACTGCATAATAAAGGTCGCTATCACAAGGGGCAATGCAACGTGACGTTCTTTTGCACTAAGGGAGTGAGCATACAAACAAATAAGCGCATGGCAACCTCTGCTTCCCTCTGCGAAGGCCCCCGCCTATCTTTTACTTTTATGTATTTACTTTTATGCAAAGAGTCAAAGTTTTTCCCTCTATTCCTTCCTATTTTTCTCCTTTGGCAAGCATCATGTGGTGAGGAAAGATATAAGCACATATGTCCAGTTGAATATGGGTGGCATGAGTTATTATTGTTGACATCACCCTTGAGGTGAGTACATTGGGAGGCGAAACTATAAGCCCCTATCTTTCTATGTGTCCGGTTGAAACGTTTTGCTCATGTGTATGCGGTGAGTGTTAGCAATCATAGAAGACCAATCGATGGTTGAGTATGTGGACTTGCTTAAAGGATCCGATATGTGACCCTTCCTGAAAATACGATGAATTGTAGTTGAAAAGTTGACGGAGAACATAGTTTGTTGGTTTCTAATAGAGTTTATGCTTTATACTTTGATTGTGTGATGAACTGTTACTTATTCATGAGAAGTCTATGATAAAAGCTCTATGATAAAAGTCTTATGTTTAAATTGGTTGCTGTTATAATAATATACATGATGCTTCTATGTCAGTATTTTGTTTTTATCGACACCTCTCCCTCAAAGCATGTGGACATGTTTTTGGATTTCGGTTTTCGCTTGAGGACAAGCGAGGTCTAAGCTAGGGGGAGTTGATACGTCCATTTTGCATCATGTTTTATTACTGTTATTTATGATGTTTTTATGCATAAGAATGCTTTTTGGAGTAATTCTAATGCCTTTTCTCTCATAATATGCAAGGTACACACCAAGAGGGAGAATTCCAGCAGCTGGAAATCTGGACCTGAAAAAGCTACGTCAGGCTACCTATTCTGCACAACTCCAAACAAGCTGAAACTTCACGGAGAATTTTCATGGAATATATGATGAATATTGGTGCAAATAACTACCAGAGGCGGCCCACTAGGTGGGCACAACCCACCTGGGCGCGCCAGGGAGCCTAGCCGCGCCCTGGTGGGTTGTGCTCACCTAGGCCCACCTCCGGTGCCCATCTTCTGGTATATAGGTCATTTTGACCTAGAAAAAATGAAGAGAGGACTTTCGGGATGGAGCGCCGCCGTCTCGAGGCCGAACTTGGGTAGGAGCAGTCCCCCCCCCCCCCCCCCCCCCCCCCCCCCCCCCCCCCCCCCCCCCCCCCCCCCCCCCCCCCCCCCCCCCCCCCCCCCCCCCCCCCCCCCCCCCCCCCCCCCCCCCCCCCCCCCCCCCCCCCCCCCCCCCCCCCCCCCCCCCCCCCCCCCCCCCCCCCCCCCCCCCCCCCCCCCCCCCCCCCCCCCCCCCCCCCCCCCCCCCCCCCCCCCCCCCCCCCCCCCCCCCCCCCCCCCCCCCATCTTGTAGTTGATTACTATATGGTTTATTTGGTGGAAGATTATATGTTCAGCTCCAATATGCTATTTAATACCCCTTTGATCTTGAGCATGATTATCATTTGTGAGTAGTTACTTTTGTTCTTGAGGTCACGGGAGAAATCTTGTTGCGAGTAATCATGTGAACTTGATATGTGTTCGATATTTTGACGATATGTATGTTGTGATTCCCTTAGTGGTGTCATGTGAACGTCGACTACATGACACTTCACCATATTTGAGCCTAAGGGAATGCATTGTGGAGTAGTTATTAGATGATGGGTTGCGAGAGTGACAGAAGCTTAAACCCTAGTTTATGCGCTATTCCCTAAGGGACCGATTGGATCCAAAAGTTTAATGTTGTGGTTAGAATTTATTCTTAATAATTTTCTCGTAGTTGCGGATGCTCGCAAGGGGGTTAATCATAAGTAGGAGGTTTGTTCAAGTAAGAACAGCACCTAAGCACCGATCCACCCACATATCAAATTATCAAAGTAGCAAATGCAAATCAAACCAACATGATGAAAGTGACTAGATGAAATTCCTGTGTAACCTCAAGAACACTTTGCTTATCATAAGAGACCGTTTTGGCTTGTCCTTTGCCTCAAAAGGATTGGGCTACCTTGCTGCACTTTTGTTACTATTATCGTTACTAGCTCGTTACAAATTATCTTGCTATCAAACTACTCGCTACTTACAATTTCAGTGCTTGCAGACATTACCTGGTGATAATCCCCAAGTGCAAGGAATCATCATAGCAATTTCCAAAGATGGAAGTGATAAGTATGGAGTGTCAAACCCACAAGGAGCTAAAGGTAAGATCGATATTCTCTCAGGTCCTATCTGCCACTGATACGACTCTACGTACACCGAACGTTTGCTTCCATCTCCCCCCCCCCCCCCCCCCCCCCCCCCCCCCCCCCCCCCCCCCCCCCCCCCCCCCCCCCCCCCCCCCCCCCCCCCCCCCCCCCCCCCCCCCCCCCCCCCCCCCCCCCCCCCCCCCCCCCCCCCCCCCCCCCCCCCCCCCCCCCCCCCCCCCCCCCCCCCCCCCCCCCCCCCCCCCCCCCCCCCCCCCCCCCCCCCCCCCCCCCCCCCCCCCCCCCCCCCCCCCCCCCCCCCCCCCCCCCCCCCCCCCCCCCCCCCCCCCCCCCCCCCCCCCCCCCCCCCCCCCCCCCCCCCCCCCCCCCCCCCCCCCCCCCCCCCCCCCCCCCCCCCCCCCCCCCCCCCCCCCCCCCCCCCCCCCCCCCCCCCCCCCCCCCCCCCCCCCCCCCCCCCCCCCCCCCCCCCCCCCCCCCCCCCCCCCCCCCCCCCCCCCCCCCCCCCCCCCCCCCCCCCCCCCCCCCCCCCCCCCCCCCCCCCCCCCCCCCCCCCCCCCCCCCCCCCCCCCCCCCCCCCCCCCCCCCCCCCCCCCCCCCCCCCCCCCCCCCCCCCCCCCCCCCCCCCCCCCCCCCCCCCCCCCCCCCCCCCCCCCCCCCCCCCCCCCCCCCCCCCCCCCCCCCCCCCCCCCCCCCCCCCCCCCCCCCCCCCCCCCCCCCCCCCCCCCCCCCCCCCCCCCCCCCCCCCCCCCCCCCCCCCCCCCCCCCCCCCCCCCCCCCCCCCCCCCCCCCCCCCCCCCCCCCCCCCCCCCCCCCCCCCCCCCCCCCCCCCCCCCCCCCCCCCCCCCCCCCCCCCCCCCCCCCCCCCCCCCCCCCCCCCCCCCCCCCCCCCCCCCCCCCCCCCCCCCCCCCCCCCCCCCCCCCCCCCCCCCCCCCCCCCCCCCCCCCCCCCCCCCCCCCCCCCCCCCCCCCCCCCCCCCCCCCCCCCCCCCCCCCCCCCCCCCCCCCCCCCCCCCCCCCCCCCCCCCCCCCCCCCCCCCCCCCCCCCCCCCCCCCCCCCCCCCCCCCCCCCCCCCCCCCCCCCCCCCCCCCCCCCCCCCCCCCCCCCCCCCCCCCCCCCCCCCCCCCCCCCCCCCCCCCCCCCCCCCCCCCCCCCCCCCCCCCCCCCCCCCCCCCCCCCCCCCCCCCCCCCCCCCCCC
Source organism: Thinopyrum obtusiflorum (assembly GCA_036873465.1). Taxonomy (NCBI): domain Eukaryota; kingdom Viridiplantae; phylum Streptophyta; class Magnoliopsida; order Poales; family Poaceae; genus Thinopyrum; species Thinopyrum obtusiflorum. The sequence continues at coordinate 3,737 of JAAAWM010010977.1, read as the reverse complement.
CCCCCCCCCCCCCCCCCCCCCCCCCCCCCCCCCCCCCCCCCCCCCCCCCCCCCCCCCCCCCCCCCCCCCCCCCCCCCCCCCCCCCCCCCCCCCCCCCCCCCCCCCCCCCCCCCCCCCCCCCCCCCCCCCCCCCCCCCCCCCCCCCCCCCCCCCCCCCCCCCCCCCCCCCCCCCCCCCCCCCCCCCCCCCCCCCCCCCCCCCCCCCCCCCCCCCCCCCCCCCCCCCCCCCCCCCCCCCCCCCCCCCCCCCCCCCCCCCCCCCCCCCCCCCCCCCCCCCCCCCCCCCCCCCCCCCCCCCCCCCCCCCCCCCCCCCCCCCCCCCCCCCCCCCCCCCCCCCCCCCCCCCCGTTGATGGAGATTGCCCTCCCCAAGATGGGAGAGTTGTTGGTGATGATGATGACAATGATTTCCCCCTCCGGGAGGGAAGTTCCCCCAGCGGAATCGCTCCGCCGGAGGGCAAAAGTGCTCCTGCCCAAGTTTCGCCTCGAGACGGCGGCGCTTCATCCCGAAAGTCCTCCTCTGATTTTTTCTAGGTCAAAATGACTTATATACCAGAAGATGGGCACCGGAGGTGGGCTGGGCTGAGCACAAACCACCAGGGCGCGCTCGGGGGCCTAGGCATGCCCTGGTGTCTTGTGCTCACCAGGTGCCCCCCTCCGGTAGTTATTTGCTCCAGTATTTCTTATTTATTCCATAAAAATTCCTCGTGAAGTTTCGACTCATTTGGAGTTGTGCAGAATAGGTAGCCCGACGTAGCTTTTTCATGTCCAGATTTCCAGCTGCCGGAATTCTCCCTCTTTGTGTGTACCTTGCAAATTATGAGAGAAAAGGCATTAGAATTACTCCAAAAAGCATTATTATGCATTAAAACATTATAAATAACAATAGATAAACATGATGCAAAATGGACGTATCAACTCCCCCAAGCTTAGACCTCGCTTGCCCTCAAGCGAAAACTGAAATTGAAAAACATGTCCACATGCTTAGAGAGAGAGGTGTCGATAAAAACAAAATACAGACATAGAAGCATCATGTGAATTATTGTAACAGCAACAAACTTAAACATAAAACTTTTATCATAGACTTCTCATGAATAAGTAGCAATTCATCACATCATCGAAGTATAAAGCATAAACTCTATTGGAAACCAACAAACTATGTTCTCGGTCAACTTTGCAACTACAATTCATCATCTTTTCAGGAAGGGTCACATATCGGACCCCCCCCCCCCCCCCCCCCCCCCCCCCCCCCCCCCCCCCCCCCCCCCCCCCCCCCCCCCCCCCCCCCCCCCCCCCCCCCCCCCCCCCCCCCCCCCCCCCCCCCCCCCCCCCCCCCCCCCCCCCCCCCCCCCCCCCCCCCCCCCCCCCCCCCCCCCCCCCCCCCCCCCCCCCCCCCCCCCCCCCCCCCCCCCCCCCCCCCCCCCCCCCCCCCCCCCCCCCCCCCCCCCCCCCCCCCCCCCCCCCCCCCCCCCCCCCCCCCCCCCCCCCCCCCCCCCCCCCCCCCCCCCCCCCCCCCCCCCCCCCCCCCCCCCCCCCCCCCCCCCCCCCCCCCCCCCCCCCCCCCCCCCCCCCCCCCCCCCCCCCCCCCCCCCCCCCCCCCCCCCCCCCCCCCCCCCCCCCCCCCCCCCCCCCCCCCCCCCCCCCCCCCCCCCCCCCCCCCCCCCCCCCCCCCCCCCCCCCCCCCCCCCCCCCCCCCCCCCCCCCCCCCCCCCCCCCCCCCCCCCCCCCCCCCCCCCCCCCCCCCCCCCCCCCCCCCCCCCCCCCCCCCCCCCCCCCCCCCCCCCCCCCCCCCCCCCCCCCCCCCCCCCCCCCCCCCCCCCCCCCCCCCCCCCCCCCCCCCCCCCCCCCCCCCCCCCCCCCCCCCCCCCCCCCCCCCCCCCCCCCCCCCCCCCCCCCCCCCCCCCCCCCCCCCCCCCCCCCCCCCCCCCCCCCCCCCCCCCCCCCCCCCCCCCCCCCCCCCCCCCCCCCCCCCCCCCCCCCCCCCCCCCCCCCCCCCCCCCCCCCCCCCCCCCCCCCCCCCCCCCCCCCCCCCCCCCCCCCCCCCCCCCCCCCCCCCCCCCCCCCCCCCCCCCCCCCCCCCCCCCCCCCCCCCCCCCCCCCCCCCCCCCCTGCATCATTGACCAATGCTATGTTTGTCAATCTCCAGTAAAATTTTCTACTTAAACTTTTACTTATGTGGTGACATTACGTACCATAAGATTAGCATATAATCCTTTTCATTTATTTCCTTTCTTTTTATTGAACATGAAAGTAAAGAAAGCAAAACTCAAACTAAACTTTATTATATATCTCGCACATGATTACAAGGATAGATCACTAAGCAAACTCTCAAAAAGAAAGGATCGAACTGAACTTTTATTCATCTAAAGCAAAAGATAACTAAGTATTGAACTAAGATAAGTAAAGGCTAAAGATAGTGGAGGTGATACGATACCGGGGTACCTCCCCCAAGCTTGGTGAAATCCAAGGGGAGTGCCCATACCCGATACTCAATTTTCTTTTGGTGATGAAGAAGGAGGTGGTGGTGATGAAGTGGCGATCTTATCCTCAGGTTTCCATGGCAGAGGCTCACCATCATAAGAGGAGGAGTGAGTCTCACGGGTCCTGCAACTGGCAGCCAAATGCATACCTTTAAACCTTGCCTCATATTCAAAGACTTGGTTTTGAAGGTCGTATATCTGGCTCTAAAGGAAGTTGATTTGCTCGTTGAAGGAGAAGACGATGTCTTTCATGGACTTTCCATCCACCTTGAGATCATGGGTGTAGTCCGCAATCATGAGGTGATTGGCATTGAGTCCACGTTCCACCATCCCCTTGCACCGGAAAACTTCCTGCTCCATAGCTTCAAGCCTAGCCTCCACGGATCCAGTCCCCTTGGGGCCTTGCACATCGCGGATGTGCAGCACCCCCTCATGCATCTGGATAGCTTGAGGGTGCTGCATCACCTCCCGCAGATATGGGTTGGTGACGTTCTCAAAGAACTTGTCCTTGGAGGAGCTTGAAGAGGCCATGGTGGATTAGATCTGACAGAAAACAGCAAGGAAAAGAAAACAGAAGATTTCTCCGTGATACGGTGGTCAATAGGTTCGGGGGGTATATAAAGATTTTTTATCTTGGGAAACAAGCAAACGGAAGAAAACGGAGTCCGGAAGGTACCCGAGGTGGGCACAACCCACCTGGGTGTGCCTGGCAAGACTGGCGCGCCCTGGTGTCTTGTGCCCACGAGGGTGACCTTCCTGATTGTTTCTTATTTTCCTAATTTTTGTTATATTCCAAAACTGACAAAAAATATTTTTGCGGATTTTTTGGAGTACATTTACTTACCCTATCACGTACCTCCTCTTTTTAACGATTTTGGAGTGTTCCGAAATGTTTCTTTTATGTGCTCTTCCGGTGTCATAGTTTGGATAATATTGCTTTCAACATTAACGGGCGTACCCGAGATATAATGTTTTATTCGTTGCCCATTAACAACCTTCGGGTTAGTACCTTCGGCATTATTTACTTTGATAGCTCCAGATCGATAAACCTCCTCGATAACATAGGGCCCTTCCCATTTGGAGAGGAGTTTTCCTGCAAAGAATCTAAAATGAGATTTGTACAAAAGAACATATTCTCCAACCTTGAACTCACGCTTTTGGATTCTTTTATCATGCCATCTTTTAACTTTTTCTTTGAATAACTTCGCATTTTCATAAGCTTGGGTTCTCCATTCATCTAATGAGCTAATATCAAATAA
>JAAAWM010010976.1:0-57551 GCA_036873465.1 Thinopyrum obtusiflorum | reverse complement strand
CTGATAATGAGCGGCATTAAACCCCGACTGGTGCGCTCCCTATGAGAGGTGGATAAACACTGGGTTGAGGAACTCGATTCCGTACTTAGGGGGCTGCGAGGGGGCGCCATTTTCGGTTGTGTCGCCTGGATCCCAAGGAGCCAGGGGAAGGGGACATATCTGGAGGGCACCCAGAAGGAGAGGTGGGAGGAGTGGCGGGGTCGGTGGTGCTGGATCGAAGAGGAGGACCCGCAGGAATTTTGCCAGGTTCGCCGGGCGCCGCCGGTTCACAGAGACTATTGGAGCAATGTCGATGCCGACGACGCGAAGCTCACGGTTGCCACCACCAGGATTCATTGCCTCACCGAGGCCGGGCTCACCCTTGAGATGATCGGGGCGGATTTCATCCGCCGCCGAATCGCTCCGCTACACAACAAGGGGAGGCCGGCCTGGCTTTTCACGAATGCGGCCGACATCATGAGGCTTCGCCCCGGTTTGGACCACAACCTCACGGTGATGGGGCACGCCCACTTCTGTGAGCGGCTCTTCCAGCTCGACGTGAACCACGACGGCAAGGTCGAGAGGTTCGGCAGGGCTGCGAAGACCGGCAAGGTCCCAAGGGGCCCTTGTTTGGGTTGCCGACGGGGGTGGTCCCGCTGAGTAATAACTCGCGCCGAAACGACATCATTGCCATGATGCCGGAGTTCAATGCACACGGCCTCGTCCCAAATTGGGCCGAGCCGCCGGCGGATCAGGTGCAGGAGTTCTTTGATACCTTGGTGGAGGGGTACGTCCACGACGAGCCGCTGCTCGTTCAGGACACCACCCAAGCGGAGCTGAACTACATCGCCGCCAGGGCGGCGGAGGCGGAGCTCACCAGGGAGGCCGGCAGTGCCGGTGGCGTGGCGGACGAGGCCGCGGCGGCTGCGGAGGAGAGGGAGCTCGCCCAGTGGGCAGAGTCCGCTGGGGAGGCCAGCAGCGCCGGCACCGGGGCCCCTCTCATTGAAGATGTAGTCGACGAGTCGTCGGAGGAGGAGGTCGAGACTGTCGACCCTCCGGCCATGGGGAGGGGGCGAGTCCTGCGGCGGGCTAGCTCTGGAGAGCCGGTCCGGCCAGGCAGGGCCGCGCAGCTGCAGCAAGCCCAGGAGGCGTCCGTGCGCCAGACGAGGGCCGCGGCAGCGAAGAAGGTGGTGAAGGCTACGGTGGCGAAGAAGAAGGCAACTGCCTCTTCTTCGTCCAAGCATCCTCGGACTCTATCTGCTTCCCCTCCTCCGGCAGATGTCGACGCGGAGGTGGTCTTTGATTTTGGGTCCCTCAGCCCAAGGAGGAAGAGGAAAGCAGCAGAAGAGGAGTGGAGGATGAGTAAGTATCTTGCTCTTTTTTTGTCATCTCCATCTCCTCAAACTATGCCGCTTATCTTGATTCATTTTCATCTTCGCAGGGACGCAGAGACGCTAGCCCAAAGGGTGAAGAGGGCCAGGGCTTCGATGGGCGGCTAGCCCCCGGCGGGCACTTCGAGTACGCCGCTGGTGGTGGTGAGCAGCCCGGATAGCAGCCCCTGGCGCAGTCCCCAGCGTAAGTTCACCACTTGCCCCCCTCGACGCGTGCTGGGGTGCGATCCCTTTGTGCTGACCTTGCCGTGGTCGCAGGAGGAGGACGGCAGCAGGAGGAACCACTGGGGGCCACCCCCAACATGCCGCCCCCATCAACTACGCCGCCCCGAGGGGCGTCCCCGGCAAGGGCGCCAAGCATCGAGCCTAGGCGCACGGAGGAGGAGGAGGAGAACCCGGGTGCTGGTGGCTCCGTCCCGGCGCCAGATGTCGGCGGGGAAGGGGCTACTTCTTCCCAGCCCAGCACGGGTAAGTGATTCGCCTTCTGTCCTTGTTCGTTCCTATTTCTTCTTTCCTCTTTTTTTTTTGAATCTTGGCCTTGGCCTCGCCTCACTCCCCTTCTCGGTGTCTAGATCCTTCCCCGGTGGACCCGGAGGATGTTGACACCGCCATCGAGGAGGTCGCCAGGGACGCCGCGGCCGAGGCCGACAAGATCGCTGCCGAGGAGGCCGCCAAGGCCGCCACCGAGGAGGCCGCCAAGGGGTCTGCCGAGGAGACCGGCAAGGCCGCTGCCGAGGAGGCCGCCAAGGGGCCTGCCGGGGAGGCTGGCAAGGCCGCTGCTGAGGAGGGGGCGGTCGACGACCAACCCTCCTCCTCCGCTGCTTCTGGCTACCACCCTCAAACAAACGGTCAGGTCAAACGGCTAATGGCCTGATAATGAGCGGCATTAAACCCCGACTGGTGCGCTCCCTATGAGAGGTGGATAAACACTGGGTTGAGGAACTCGATTCCGTACTTAGGGGGCTGCGACTACACCTAACCGAACAACCGGATATACACCTTTCTTCATGGTGTACGACACAGAAGCTGTCCCGCCCTGTGACATTATTCATGACTCACCAAGAGTGCGCATGTACGAAGTGCGAGAAGCCGAGCTCGATCAGCAGGATGACCTAGAAGGTCTCAAAGAGGAGCGCGATATTGCGCAAGCTCATTCTGCATTTTATCAACAACAAGCAAGGCGATACCAAAGCAGAGAAGTGCGGGCCAAGACTTATAACGTTGGCGACCTCGTCTTGCGTCTCCCGGAGAAGAAGAAGGATAAGCTCAAACCAAAATGGGAGGTCCCCTTCATCATAGATGAAGTTCTCACTGGAGGAGCCTATCGCCTTCATAACGCATCGGATAATCACCTTGAGCCGAATCCATGGAACGCTGCTCGTCCCCGGTGATTCTACGGATAGTTCGGTAGCACCTTTTTTACTTTGACTAGGTCCCTTTTTCTCCTCTCCTTTTTTATTTTTTCCTTTTCATCCCAGGGTATGTTCGGATCTACCGAACTGTTAGGGGTACACTTCTTTAAATGTATACACCCCACTATAACCGGGGGCTTCTTTGACGAAGCTTATTATTAAAAGCTTATGACTTACATTGTTTATGTTATTTGTTCTATACACTTTTTGCCATTATATGCACCTTTATGACTTAAGGTTTTGCCAAGCTGGGTTGCCTCACTCCTGTGCTTATACCCTACGTTCCCGATTGTTCGGCTAGGGTGTAAAGGGAGCACCTCTGCGATTGTTACACCCGGGTTATCCGGATCTGTACCTCAGACAGGTGAAGCCGAAAGGTAGCGTCCTTAACGGAATAATTGGTCGGCAAGCAACAACAGATTATTTACGTTTATGTAATTCTCTGTCGGTGGAAACAACACCTATGGGATCACTGGGATCCCTTCTACGGTTGGCGGGTGCGAGGTTGTGCAAAGAGTGGGTCTGACAGGAAGCACACAGATCGTTTACCCAGGTTCGGGCCGCGAAGATGCGTAATACCCTAGTCCTGCTTTGGTGGATGTATTTGAGTGTTCATGTGTTCTTGAGCTAGCTACGGGGTGTAACTTGCCCAAAAGATCCGAATCCTTCTCCTGGTTGCCTCGGGCCTCCTTTTATAGAAAAAAGGGGTTGCCACAGTGGCACACAGGAGGTGGAAAGGTGTACAGTGGGTGAGTCTATCCTCTGGCACCGCCGGACAAACGCATTTAATGCGCTGCCGACGTGCCCCTCTTGCTTTATCGGGGACAGCAAGGAAGCTCGTCCCAGCTGTCGCCACCTCACCTGGCTGCGACGCGCGTCCGAGCTGACGAGGCATTGTAGTGCCACGTTGGCTGGCTGTTGGGCTAGCGCGATGGTGGAGTCTTCATGAAGATCTGCATGCCACCACGCAGGTGCTAGCTAAGTCAGCGTAGAGGCCGCACGCTGCCACACAGGTACCTGCCCAGCTGGTTGAGCTAGCAGCTGCATGGGAGCGGCGGTGTAGTCTTGGCAGACATGGGCCTGGCCGCGGCCCTGTAAGTGTCCTCGGCAGGGGCCTTGCCGGGGCCCCGGCAAGGGTCTTGCCGTGGCACCGTGGTCCTCCCTGACAAGGGTCTTGCCGGGGGTCTCATGGATCTCCTTGGCAAGGATCTCACCGAGGATCATCGTCTTCTGGTCCTCATCTGATCTTGTGTGTTTATGATCTTGACGAAGATCTGCATGCCACCACAGAGGCGCCTCCCGAGCCTTGGTTCCAATGTGGTTGGTTGGTGGTGTTGGAACCCGCAGGCTCAAGGGTGGCTTGCTCTGCTGGCGTCGGGCAAGTTGCCTCGGCAAGGCTCTTGCCGGGGCTGCGGAGGCTGCCCCGGCAAGGGTCTTGCCGGGGGAGTCCACCTCGCCCTCTTGCTCTTGGTGTCTCTTGGTCTTGGCGTTGCTTTGGTTGCCTTGTGCTCCGGCTTCCCTCCTCTGCCCTGCTTGGTCTGGCCGTGGGCGCGGCTCCGACTGCCCGTGCACAAGTAAAGGGGTAAAAAGGAGATCCCCTACTTTTGTACACCGACATTCTCACAAATAAGGGACAGGCTGCCCGTAATTCTATCTTTCGGATCAAAGCCTAGGCATGCATAATTCAGCATGCCAACTCAAGGAAAGGAACCCTTAACGGAACTATTTTCCCTCGAAGATGTTTCTTACGTTATCTTGTAATATAACATAACTCCTCAAACAAATTTTGTTTGTTTGAGCAATATGACCGGATTGCCTGGTTTCCGTACATAATGAATGTTTATTACATTCCAACATGGTATCCAGAAACACTCCAACTTCTTGGTTCGGAGGTTGAAGCCGAAGGCATGCGATGACAAATTTTGACAAGTTCGGTTGGAGATAAGTTCGATGATATAGTACATTGATACATGGAATCGAATGCCTACTCTTTATCTATGTCATCTATAAGACTGTTTAAGCTATAGTCTTCTTGCGAATATTTTGTAGCTATCATCACTTGGTCATATACCAAGTTCACGTGAATCTCTTTTTCGTCCGGTCCCTGAGGTCCCACTCGGGCCATATGATTCGGATCGAGCCCAGTGTAGCGCGTTTTCACCATCGCCCATGCCTCTCGTGCACCTTCCCGGCATGCTGACGCCTTGCATAGCTCAAAACGGTGCCGGGCACCTTTGAACAGGTTCGCCAACCCCTCCATACTTTCTGGAGGAGCATCGGATGGCCATAAGGCTCTGACCATACTCTTCATGGCTTTTCGGGCCCGCTCATGCACTATGGACAGCTCTTTTAGTACGTCGCCTCGGAATCCGAATACTTCTTCTTCAGGACGTCCGGTTAACAGACCTGTAAAGAACAAGATTATAACACTCCATATTATGGGATTATATGAGTCCGCTGGATGGTCCAAAGGTCATACCGAATATGCCGCCTTTCAACTTTTTATTCTCTTTTTGTGCATCCGATAATTGAGCCTTTAAGCTCTTTATCTCTTTGGCTTGCTTATCCTTTTCCTCCTCCAGTTTGTTCTTTTGGTCACTGGTCATCGTGACTTTCTTAATTTGCTCTAGCTCTGAAGTGGCGGCGTGTAGCTTTGTCCAGCTCATTTCAAGCTCCTGGGACAGCGCGTTGTTCTTCTCTTTGAGAACCTGCGGTGATAACGATCCTTAAATCGGTTGGTCTAAACTGCTCCAAGTCTCGGGGGCTACTAGCATATATCTATTAAATTTACACAAACCATTACCTGCATATCTTTTGAAAACATGTGAGCAACTCCAGCAAGTCCATCCCGGGTGGCTAGGATATATGCATCCATGGTGCCGAGGGCAGTAAATTCCTGCTCAGTAAAAACTGGAGCACGCATGATCTCTTTCAGTCGTTGATGATTCATCACGCTCTCCACTTCAGAATTTGTGATGGATACGTCATCTGCATCCTCATGAGGTGGATGAGTTGGCGCTGCATCCGTATTGGCTCTTGTCCTGGTTGATGAGCCTGGTGCCGGATTAGCTGATGATTGGCTAGCCGGGACTTTGGACACGGTTCGCCGTGTGCTCCTCCTGAAATAAGATGGGAGGAGAAATACGACAATCTGTTCTTATTCCTAGGCACATGTTAAAGGTATACCTCTTCGATGAAGGAGGGGGCTTGACGGTGCTCCCGCTTCCTTTCGTTTTGAAGGCTCACCCTGCGTAGATGCTACCTTTCTAGAGGCCACCCCTGATGGAGTGCGGCTCGCTGAGCACCGATCCTATGAGGCACAATTTAGTGTGATGGGTAAGACGCAAGTAGGGGGCTCCTTTTTTAAGGATGATTTCCGAGTACTTACAATGGAGAAAGGGAGAAGGCTGGGGTAGTCAGCCATAATAGCCACTTCCGAGCCGTCAAGGCTCGCTTGATAAAAGACTCCATGATCGAACTCTATAAATATACCTAGATCCTCGCGGAAGCTGGGGTCCTCATTGCGAGCATAGTCCTCTGGCTATGGGGAGGGGCAATGAACATTTTTGACCACCTTCCTCCAAGTCTGTTTTAAGATGACCAGAACAATTCGATTAGCATACCTCGATAAGGAGGTGACACAATGTTGGTAATCAAAAACTTACCCATTCAATGGGGTTATACATGGAGAAACCTTCCTGACAATTTAAACGGGCGAATTCTTCTTTCTCCCCCTTATAAAGATCTGCCAGAATGGCGGCCAGAGCGGCTGGGGTATCCGGGCCCTCACGCTTATAACGAGACGCGTCGTCCTCTCCGTTGTAAGACCATAAAGGGGTTACTCTAGACTGAAGGGCTGGGTGCATTGCTTTATCACGATGGCCATGACTTCGATTATCGAGATTTCAGAATGGGCGAGTAACCTGACCTTGTTGACCAACCTCATTACTTCCGCACTGTCTTCTTGCTTAGGGCTCCGGGGGCGCCAGTTGAGGTGTTTCTTCAAAGGAGCGCTGGAGACTTCGGGAAGTCTGCGTTGAACTGGGTCCGGAAGGGGAACATCCTCAATATAAAACCATTCCGAAGTTCATTCTTCGGATCCCTTTTTGGGAGTTCCGACGAGGTAGCCTGATCCGGCTATGTGACATACTTCGGCGCCGCCCACTTCAAATATAGAACCCCCTTGATGACGAGGGACGAGGCAAAAGAACTTTCTCCATAGTTCAAAATGAGCCTCGCAGCCTAAAAAAAGTTCGCAGAGAGCGACAAAACCTGATATATGCAGGATAGAACCTGGTGTAAGGTTGTGCAGCTGGATCCCGTAGAACTCCAGTAGACCCCTGAGGAAGGGGTGGATCGGGAATCCTAAGCCCCTCAGAAGAAACGAGATGAAGCACACCCTCTCCTCCTTGTTGGGGTTGAGGAAATTCTCTGCTAGCACGTCATTGACAATCGAGGCCAATCCCGCCCACACAAAGACTAGACCTGTGGGAGGGAGATAGCCCAGCGTCTCAAGTCGATTCAGCTGGAGGTGAGATACGGAGCAGGTTCGCCAATCACCCGCTTGAGGGCCTTGAGGGCGCGAAGAAGAGCTAGGAGCACTGGCCATGTTTTGAAGTTAATCATGGTTGGCTCTGATGATCTCTATGCAATGTGGATGGCATTTGGGGATCTAACCTCCTTATATAGATGCCGCCCTTGAGTGGTAAGGGGCTTATTTGTAGGAAATTATTATGGACCATTCGCATTCACCCGACGCATGGAAATCGAGGCGACAACATGAAGGAATCATAAAGACAGAACATGAAGATCAAAACCGGACTGTCATTAATCCGGAGTGTGTCGAAGAACCCACCTTGCAAAGCCGAAGACATCAGTCGAATACTACATCGTCATTGAAGGCAAGTTCGGGGGCAACTGAGGGAGTCCTGGATTAAGGGGTCCTCAGGTGTCCGGTCTATTTGGTATGGGCGGACTGATGGGCCGTGAAGGCAAAGCAGAAGACCACCTCCCGTGTCCGGGTAGGACTCCTATGTACGTAGAACAGCAAGATTGGTGTCCGGGTGTAATACTCCTTTCCTCAATGAACCGACTTTGTGCAAACCTAGGCCCCTCCGGTGTGTATAAAAACCGGAGGGGTAGTCTGTAGAGGCTATCAGAATAATCATAGGCTAGACAACTAGGGTTTAGCCATTATGATCTCGAGGTAGATCAACTCTTGTAACCCTTATACGCATCGAATACAATCAAGCAGGACGTAGGGTTTTACCTCCTTTAAGAGGGCCCGAACCTGGGTAAACATCGTGTCACCATTGTCCCTCGTTACCATTAATCCTTAGACTCACAGCTTGGGCCCCCTACCCGAGATCTGCCGGTTTTGACACCGACAGCCGCCTCATGGCTCCCCCGACTTCATCTCCAAGTCTCCTGGTTGTCTTCTGGTCCAAGAAAAATCATCGCGAAGGTTTTATTCCGTTTGGACTCCGTTTGGTATTCCTTTTCTGCGAAACTCAAAAACAGGGAAAAACAGGAAATGGCACTGGGCTCTAGGTTAATAGGTTAGTCCCAAAAATAATATAAAATAGCATATTAGTGCACATAAAACATCCAAAATAGATAATATAATAGCATGGAACAATAAAAAATTATAGGTACGTTGGAGACATATCAGTCGACAGCGACGGCCTGACGCGGGCTATGTCACAGGTTAAGTGGCCCACCCCAACCCCTCGGGTTCAACCACATTTGATCTCATCCATGGTTCTGCCGCTGATCTCCGCTGGCTCGCTATCAAGAATTTGCCATCCTACATCGCCATTGAGCCCCTTTTGTCATTTCTGAAGGACACGTTCTGCAACGCTGGCTTGGGATCCACAGCTCCCAAGTCAGACCTCATCGACGGCGACCACGAGGAGGGCACCCTCTCCGGCTCTTCCAAGGGGAAAGAGCCCATCTGCTCTTCCAAGGGGAAAGAACCCATATGCGACATCAGGGAGGGCACCCTACAACCGTGCTCTTCCAAGGGGAAGGAGCCCATCTGCGACAACATGGAGCGCACGCAGGGTCCGTGCTCTTCCCACGGGAACGAGACCATCTGTGACAAGTGAGGATACCCAGATTTGTTTTGTCGTGCCTCTTCACAGGGGGAACCCATGATTTGTTTTCTCGAGTCCCTTTTTTAGTGTAGTGAGAATATGTCCAGTTTTAATTGCTATATTTGGTTGTTTACAGTATGCCTTTATTATTGCCGTTGTTCACAATGTGATGCTCTATATGTGCAACTATTTACTTTGCAATACATTTTCATCAATACCAATTTTAAACATACCGATAGGAATGCATATATTTGCTTGCTGTTAAGCCTGTTATAGCTAGCATATGCCTCTTTTAAAGTTTTTGGGTTGTTCCATTGTTTGTAGTTAGCATATGTCCAGTTTCAAATGCTATCTTTGGTTGTTCATAGTATGCCTTGTTTATTCCAGTTATTCACAACGTGATGTTCTATATGTGCAAGTATGAACTGTGGACTTCAATTTCATCAATACCAGTTTCAACAATACCACTATGAATGACTACATTTGGTTGTTGCATGTTGTAGTTAACACGCCTTTCCTTTTTTATTTAATAATAACCAGTGTACATAGACCGGCACAATACCTGTTTGAATGACTATGTTTGGTTGTTGTTAAATGTTAGGCCTGTTGCAGTTAACACACCTTTCCGCTTGTTTTGCTTAACTAGCGTGATTAAACCTGCACACTGAAGCTATCTTTTGGAGATTATTTTGTCTGCCATGGATATATTTGGTTGATTTCAGCCTGTTGTGCTTAACATGCCTCTCGATGTACTTACACAGGACAATTTTGGGAACGACCGATGTTTTCCATCGAGGTTAGTTTCATCCCATGGCATATATATACTGACTATTCAGGATATAGGTAGCTGGTACCATATAGGCCGGGGGCTGATAAGGGACTAATCGGTGAATCAGACTTTTAACTGAATATATCTGTAACCCATTTATCGTTAGGTTAACTAGGGACATATGTAATATATCTGAGGCTACTTAGCAACATGCACTATATTGAATGTCTAAATATGCAATCCTAGGCTACATAGCAACAAGGAAAACTGTTACCTTAATGTTCTGATCATGTCTAGATATACATAGAAGAGCATCAGCAACAACAACAACACAACAACAGTTAATCAGCCGATAATTTGAAGAAAATGCAATGAACTCCCTCTGGCGCATAATATAAGATGTTAATTCATCCAATATGTGAGTACATTGGATGTTATAAGATATTATATAATGGGACGAAGGGAGTGTTGTACCACATCATTGTGTAATTGTCGTTTAGATTCTAATATTAACTTGGTGCTTTTAGGTACATATGTCAAAGATCTGCGCTTTGACCCTTTCCGCATATGGGGCAATGAGATATTTATGAACCAGCATCAAGTGAGGAAGCTGATAAAGATTGTTAGTAAAATGGGTCAAAAGATGGCAATTAAACTATTTTTTTACACTTTATCCAAGAAAACAGCGAACTGCAGGATGGTAAGTAAGAACTCTGCAACCTTCTTTTTACTGCCCATAATGAGTTGTGTTAGATGACAATGTCTGAATATTTTTCCTTTGCAGTGGTTCCCAAAGCAGTTTACTCAAGATTACCTCTCAAACTACATGATTGGTGGGCATGCAAAGGTTAAAGTATTTCTACCAGAACACGATGATCATCTAGATGTTTTCATGAAGACAGTGAAGGATGGGCAGTCAGCCATCACAAGGGGTTGGACTAGAGTCGTGCGTGCCTTCTGCATGGAGGAGGGCACAATATGGGCATTCCGCTTCACCTTGTTCAGCAACCAGAATGTATCTCGCCTCTTTCTTTACCGTCTTTAATAGTACAAGTATACAACCGTGGTTCATCATTCTTTATTTGGTGCTTATGTAATTCTTAAAAATATGTACCTATGAATCGAATAATGCATTGATTGTTTGAACCTGATGGATATGAATAAAGCTATAGCATACTTTCAAATTCAAATCTGGTACAATTTGAAATAGCAGCAATTAAATTATGGTGAAATTACGCTCTGCAGGTTGTTACGGCGCACATGTTCGGTAAAACACAAACGTTTGTGATATACACCATAATACGACACGGTTCATAGAGAGGAAACGTGTGCGAGCATGCACACAGTTGCCGTTTGCAAAGCATGTGTGATGCCAGAGAAAATCACAAATGGTGCGGGCAAACTAAACATTTGTGATAATTGCCTTATCGTACATGATTTGCAACCATGAACCGTTTCTGATGTGGTACGTGTTGTAAACATTGCACCACAGAATAGCGTGTGCGATAGTTATCATGTACGACGATGTTACGACGGTCCGACGTTTCATAATCCTATCCGACACTCATACGATGATTAGCTAATCTTCTTAATGAGTTATCAGATACGATTCGTGAAAAGTGAATGTGTGTGATTGTCTGCTTACCATACAGGTTCTATAATCGTGAACCGTTTGTGATGGGCCACACATCATAAATGTAGCACCACAGAATACCGACTGCAATGGCAATGCGAGCACAAATAAGTAGCAAGAATGAAGTGTTTGGGATATTCGAGATATCAGAAATAGTTTTATAGGGACAACTGTATGCATCAAGGCTCCCTATCCCCGACGGTTTCTGGGTCGTGTGGGAAGGACCCCCCTATCGCACACACTCACTTGGCGACGGTTCAAAACACTATCGCGGAAAGGGGTTAAAAACCGTTTGTATAACACCTCGCCGTACCAATGAATGATGTGGAACAACAAGTTCTTCATAAGTCCCACAACTTCATCAGTGTTGGAATTGTGGCCTTTGATCGGACTGAGGGTCTTTACAAGAATGCGATAGACAGTTCTTGGCACATACAGTAAATCCTTCACTAGGAAGGTTGTCCTTGGAGCATTTGCTTCAGCCATAGGCTTCATCAGTACTTACATCAGGTGATTAGGAAGCTCAAGTTCTTCATATATTTTCTTGGCGCCTTCTTGGGGCAGATCCACTGGAAGAGCATGGATTAATTCATCAACCGGTTCTTTGAAGTGAGTGTCTTCACTCATCCAGTCCAGAGCCCAAGTTGATGTGTCGTCAGCGTTGCCAGAGAAGTGTACAGTTGCATAGAATGTAAGAATGAGTTCTTCATTCCAATTGCAGACATCAGTGCAGAAATTTAGTAGACCAGCATCATGAAGAACAACCAAAACTGGTCGGAAGCAGGGGATTGACTCCATATCCACATGAGGAATATGATGATGCTGGAAAACTTTCTTGTCAAACAGTAGTGAGGCATAGAAATTCATCTGTGTCTTTGTCCAGAACCTCAAACGCCTTAGTTTGGCTGAGTCATAGGGTGACTCGCCAATGAAGAAGTTCTTCTCTGCAAAGAATTGCGCACTATCAAACTTTGGCCGCTTGAGGCCTTAGCCAATCTTGGGCATCACAACAACGGGTTGAAGATTGTGCCTCTTGGTTCTGACATTGAGCACTAGTCGTGGGGACCAAGTTGAGTCATTTGGATCTGTGACGGCAAGGGCACAAGCAACTTCCTCAGCTATAGTAGTTGGAATTGTATCAGTGTCTGCTGAGGGGATTGAGTAGGCATGTGGAGGAGATGCATTGATGATATCAACATCAGGGTCATCATGAGCAATATTGTCAGCTGCTGCAGCTGGAATTTCTTCAGGAATGATGTGGTGCGATGGTTGTTGTTCTTCAGAGCCAGAAGGAATTTCTTCAGTGTGCTGAGGCGACTGAGGCTCTTTTGTGAGGGGAGTGGTGAGGGGTGAATTTGGGTGAGCTGATTCCCAAAATTCTTCATGGATTAGAGGGGTAGTTTCACCATCAATATCCACTTCCTCTTCATTTTCTTCAATAAGCAAAGTTCGCTGAGAACTTTGAGTAGTATTTTGAGGCATTGATACTTCAGTATCTACCTCAATTTCTTCATCCATTTGCTCTGTGGTATTAGCAGGCTGGGTATCTTCTTCTTCATCATCATCCTGAGGGATTTCATAATCCACCCCGTATGGAACCATTTGAAGATTTTCAAGATTATGAGTAGGGGGCGCTCATGAGATTGGAATTGCATCGATAGGAATGACAATTGAAGACAATGTTGTCGTCTTCAATATCTTCAGGGATTCTGGCACAGGTGGAGTAGATGCCTTTCTCTTCTTAGCTTCACACTCAGCAGCCTTTGTCTTCTTCGTTTCTGATGCAGAAGGAAGGGTGATAAGCTTCAAAGATGAAGACTATGTTGGAGCTGCTGCTGATGTACTTGTTGGAGCAAGTTTCATCGGGCGTGACTGATGCAGTCACCCTGGCAAATTCTTCAGGCACAACACTTGTAGTCGCCCTTGGAATTTCTTCAGGCGCAACATTATCCATTGCCCTTTTAGTTTCTTCAGGTGCAACTTCTTCAGTTACCCTGGCAGCCTCTTTAGTAGATGAAGGTGCAGTCACACTGGCCTGTGCTATTGGAGGTGGAGCTGAGGAACTTGTAGGTGGTGTCATGCCAAACTTGGCAGCTTCTCTCTTGTTGTGGTCTTCTACCACTTTGGTTGAGGTAGTGATGAATCGATCTTTCATGCCACAACAATGGTTGGCTTGTCTCTCGTATTCTTTAGACAGCTGGTGAATTCCAGTTTGCAATTGCAACAACTGCTGAGGGGTTATAGTCATCATCCTTTTCTTTAGTTCCTTCTCCTTCTGAATTTGTTGCTTCTTCACAAGTTTTGCCTGAGCTATCTTGTGCTTCTCATTCAAGATGAATGAGGAAATCATGTGGCTTGGGCCACGAGGCAGATTCAAGTCATCAAGAGGTGTTTCTGGGTTAGTGCACCAGATCTCAATGAAGTCCAGCAACTGTTTTGGATCCAGCAGCAAATGAACAGAAGAATTCTTGGCTACAACAGCTTGCTCTTGCCTTATTCTAAGGAATTTTGCGAGCTCATCTTCGTCAGCGAGCCCATGTTCATCAACCTGAGGGACAACGACCTTGCTCTTGGGACTTGGCCTAGTTCCACGACCAACAGTTGCTTTTTGCTTCAGCTTGGGTGATGAGGATATTGGTTACCCACTAGCTGAGGCACTTGATGTAGCAATAGAGGCTGTTTGAAAGCCCTCAGTGTGCTGGCAAGATGCAAGCATGACCGGTCGTGAAGCTTTTGCTACTGTCATTGAGGAACTCGATGCAGGAGGAGGCACTGAAGATTTTGGAATCTTAGGAGCAGAAGCCTTTGAAGCTTTAGGCTTGGCCACTCAGGGCACTGGATCAGATGGCTTTGACTTGTGTACATGCTTCTTTTGCTTAGCCTTCTTTGTAGCACTGCCACTACCACCTACACTGGCTTCAGCTGAAGCCTTTGTGGCCATGTTGAATTCTTCAACAACCTTCTTGGCTTGTTTTGCCAATTTGTCCTGATGCCTTTCATATTCCTTAGGGAATTCTTCACGCCTTTTGACACTGGTAGGATCAGTCTCTTGACCTTCAGCAAGAGGGGGCTCTTGCACGAGGCTTCACAGCAAAATTGATATGAAGCATCCTACGGGCATCACCATGTCAAGAGTCCGTTCGGCAAGTGGCACGTGCGACATCTACTTCACATACATAAAGGTTAATCATCTCCTTTACACGTGTTCACTTGACCCCTTCGAGAATGGTATACTACTTGACATCCCTCTCGTGTACATGCATAGGTATTGCCGGAGCATCATTGACGACGAGGATGAGTTCAAGTGCAAGAGAACATCTACACCATCGAAGAAGGGAGACAGAGGAGGAAGAGGGCCCCCAAGACACGAAACACCGGAGGCCTCGGACCATCTCGGGTGCCCGGCCTCCTATGCCCCGGGTGCCCGGACCACGGCGCCAAAGGGCGCGGCCCCTCTGTCCACCCCGGGTGCCCGCACCCCGACCACCGGGTATCCACACCCCCGGGTGCCTGCACCCCGACCACCGGGTGCCCGCACCCTGACCACCGGGTGCCCGCACCCTGACCACCGGGTGCCCGGCCCCCCTCCGAGGCGCCACCCCGGGTGCCCGACCCTCAACCCCGGGTGCCCGGTCTTCTACTCCCCGATGATCCCGGGTGCCCGGACCCCTCCGGCTGTGCCTGCGTGCACTTAGGGTCAAATGACCCTTGTACCCCCGTTTTCCTCTTATTTTGTCCCTAGCCTATATAAACTCTTCCCTAGCTCATTAGAGAGGATAGAAAAGTATTTGATAGACAAAGAGAGAGCTTTGCTCATCTTCCTCCTTTTGGAGATCTAGACCTCCTCTTGGAGAAGCTCCTCTTGGAGATCAAGCCCTCCTCTTGGAGAAGCTCCTATTGGAGATCAAGCCCTCCTCTTGGAGAAGGATCCCCATCATAGGATCATCAAGACCTCTTTCCTCATAGGATTGGGGTGAACTAGTTACCTCTTGTATCTTCTCGTGTTGGATTTGGACCTTTGTATCTCTTTGTGTGATTGGATCTAGCACATGTGTGATTGGATCAAGTCAATTTGAGTGTTCCTCTTGTTTTCCCCCTTTGTGTTCTTCTTGTTCTTGGGGGTTTCCCCTCCAATTCGTGAAAGATCTCCATCTAGGGTTCCACACTACAACATCTTGGTATCATGAGCCATGGTTTCTCACGAAATTGGAGCCCCCTTCTTGTTCTCTAGCCTAATTTTGTTGTGTTTTCCCCAATTTCGAAAATTCCCCACCAAAAATAGCCCCAATTTTTTTTGTGATTTGTTCGTTTGATGAGGTTTTGTTGGATTTGATCCATGGATATGCTTGGTTTCATGTGGATCTAGCCTTCCCCTCATCCATCTCCACCTTTCCCTCCACGAAATTCACCAATTTCTTCCATTTTTCCACAAATTTCCGCCCATATCCGTGACCCCCCGGGCACCCGGACCTCAAACCCCGGGCACCCGGACCCCCCGGGCAAGTTCCGCCCAACCCCGCTGACCACCCCGGGTGCCCGCACCCCTTACCCCCGGGCACCCGGACCCCTGGGCCACTTTTTCGGCCCAACCCCGCTGTCCACCCCGGGTGCCCGTACCTCCGACCCCCGGGCACCCGCACCCCCCAGTTTCAGCCCTCTTGCAAACACCGTTTCAGCCATAACTTTCACTCCCGAAGTCCGATTTTGACGTTCTTTAGCTCGTTGAGTGGCTATTGACATCCCCCATCCATCTAGATAGGTTCCAACATCATTTGACTCCATAAAAAATTTGGCATTTTGGCATCTTTGCCTAGGCCATCCACCATATCATTCGTAAAACCACCATCGCTTTCCGCAACCTGATCCATTTTGATCCTTATAGCATTTGTGGTTGCTTGAGTGGTGACTTGAGTCTCCTAAGTTGTTTTGACTACTTAGGGACGGTTGCTTTGTCATCAACCACCACCACCACTTGCGCATTGCTAACTCCGGAACCACCAACGCATTCCGCTACCATCATTTTACATTTTCCTTTGAGATTTTGAGTTTGCGTTTTTTCCGTTTCCTAGGATGTTTCGGCTAACTAGGAACGGTTCGACATCGACAACGCCGCCGCTCAACTTCGACAAGGATTCGACATCGACCACCTTCACCAATTTGACACCCTAACCATAAGCAAGAACGGTAACCTCTATATCATCTTGGTATCGTGGTATCCCATCATTGTATATTCCCCTTGCCATTACATTGTTAACCCCTTAGCCGATTTTGCGTCACTTGCCTATTGAGACTAGCCATTGAGTATTGCCGGCAACGTTACTTGTGCACATAGTGATCATCGATCTACACCTTCCATTGCGTACATACAATATCATATCGGTATCATCTTGGTATCATAGTACCATCCCTTGTGTCACAAGATTGTTCCCGCATATACACAATAGCTATCTTGGTTTGTGCATTTCGCATAAGTGGCCATACAAAAAAAAGAGAATAAGCTTTTAAGCAAAATGAGAGCAAATAAGCTTATGAGCAAGAGCCATAGCATCGCCACATTGCATACCATACTACCATATTGATTATCTTGGATCATCATATGCGAAACACCGGAACATCATACATATATAGCATACTTGGGATAGAAAGTTGATACATTTTGCATCTTATAGGTTGTGCACAAGTGTCGTATCCACCTATTGAGCAATCGTGTTAGCGTCTCTCTAGAGTTATGCAACACGAGCGTTTTCCGTGGATTCCACATTTTGTGCTCATTCCTTGGTTGCACGACCCCATTTACCTATCCGTGTGTGTGTGTTTCCGTGTTCCACCCATTGCTATTGGTCTACTTGTTTCACTTGTTTCACTTGCGAATTTGTGAATCTTTTCCAACATTATTGACTCTTGCTAACATTTTGCATCAAATTTTTGTGCCACTATCCTCACCAAGCTCCACCATAAGCCTTACTTGTGTAGGTGTGAGAATTGACAAGATCCGGTACCAATTGTGCTATTTCCTTGTTACATTATTGAGTGATCATTGATCCATCTTCAACATTGGAAAGGTACACTTGGTCTAGTTCTTTCCTTTCTTCCACTCACATGTGCTCTAGTCTTGTGATGGATAGGCAAAGCATTTCATGTCCGGTCTTCCACGACAACGACAGCGCGAACAACTACATCACCAAAACTCCACTCTTCATACTAGAACGAGCAATGCACGGCATTGAGCGACTCACCGTCGACATTCACCAAAGCGAAGCAAGGAAAAGGGACTACATCGACACCAAGTTGGACGAACAAATGGATCAAGTACGATACATGGTGGCCAAATACAAGTCTTCTTCCCCTTCGTCATCTTCGGAGCGGCCACAAGATGCAAGTACCACGCGACACCGTCAAGAAAACCTTCATGAGCACAAAAGAGGACCAAGAGACGAGCACCACCACGAGCAAGCTACGGCTACCACCACCACTTCGGCATCTTAGCCAAGTGTTATCAAGGCATCTTCACCTTTGGACGTACGGCATCTTCGCCTACTTCCCATGAGTTCGCCTACATCGACATCTTCAACAACAAGGCGACCTCCTACAAGCGAGGGCGACTCTTCCATCTTCAGAAGCCCCTCAAGGAAAATGGTCAAGCATGGGAAATTCCCTTCGGTCATGGAAAAGAGCTACGAGGTGCCACATTATATGGGCCTCATACAAGACGGCGACAAGACGGTCGAGCAAGGGCCATCCCCTTCGACCATGGAGGCGAACACGAACCTCTTCAACAACATGAAGGCGGCATCCCAATGGGACGCATACTCCGAGTCAAGCTATGAGACCGCTCATGAGAATTTCTCTTTGGTCTCGGAGGAGAGTGATGACATATGCCAAGATATTGAGAGTGAGAGTGCCTTCACCACTAGCCCCATATATGACGAGTTGCCCCAATTCCCATGTGAGGAGAGCCACCACCACCACCACTTGAGTGATTTGAGTGACTCCACCATATGTGACATTGAGTGCACCTACCTTGAGGGAGTGAGTGAGCCACCACCACATAGAGAGAGTGAGGTAGTTGATAAGGCATGTGAGGCCATTTCGATTTCTAACAACTTAACCTCCACCTCTATTGTGTCTTCTCATTTGGTTCTAGGTCCCATATATGATGACGCATCGATCCTCGATGACTTCGTCCTTCCTTTGGACATGACGATGGCCATGGTGGACTATGATGCACCCCCACATGGTTCCATCAAGATGAAGATGACCACCATTTGGTCTTTGCCACCTCACCTACACCACATGAGTGGATTGAGAAAGGTAAAATAGGTGAAGGTGATGCTCTAGTCCCACTAGTCGACATTCTTGACATTGATTGCTTGCATGATGTTGATCCACCTATTTCCATGCTTCGTGCTAGTGCGACTTCCTCATGTCATGACTTACCAATTTATGATGAATATGATGATGAGCATGTTGAGTTGCCTAGTTGTGATGCTCCTCTCCATAGGATATCATGTGAAAATTCTATTAGTCACATTATGTTTGACAATCCATTAAACTTGTCATATGCTATGAGTGAGATCTCCCATATTGCATCATTCCAATCTCAACATAGTAACTATGCATGCCCCATTCAAATAAATCCCATTTGCACTTATGACATAGATGACGAGATCATGGTTATTGGTATGTGTTTCTCTTGTAATGATATTGCTATGCTACCTTTGCAAATTTTGTGCAATTCATCTCATATGCCATGCCATGAAAATTATTGCGTATCGCTTGATTCCATTCCTTGTGTGCATCATATGCATACCATTCATAACAATGCTCTTGATATTACTAGTGATGCTTTACACAATTTGAATCTCCATTATGCTATACATAATAACAAACCTTTCATGATGGATGACATGTTTTTATATCACGCATATCATTTATTTGAGCATTGAATATTTCGTCCTAACCAACACATGCACGTATGCATCATAATGGATGATGTGTACATCTATCACGCACACACAATTTTTCCTTTGTATTTGTTTTGTGTAGGTACCCATGAATACTTGTCAACCTCGCAATCCCACAAGTTGATAAAATGAGCTCTAGAGAGCAATGATGACTTGGGATCCCATGGATTGTCTTTCCCACTGCTCTCTTCGCGCAAAGCCCTCGCGCATTTCTTCTACATGACCCTCACTTGGCTATGGGTTATTGTCCATTACATATTATATGCCCATCTTGCCATGTTCACTTTGCATGACATGCTTATTCATATGCCTTTACCATGCATTTGTGACCCATGCTTTGCATTACACATGATGATTTATTCTACTACTTGTATTTGTATTTGTATTTGCAAGCTTGCTGGAGATATTGCTTGTTATTGCCATGTTTGCTTTGTGCCCAATGCCTATGATGATACTTTGATCTTGCTTAGTGCTCGTGCTTGCGATATGCCATGTGCATTACCTAGGCCTACTATTTTCACACATGACATGATTGCCATGATTACCTATAGTATGTTGCATCTTTGCACTACTAGCTTGCATGACTTGATTACCTCACACATGATGAACAATTGCTCTTTCTATTGTGTTGAGTGCCACTCTATATTCACTACACCCCATGCACGTTACGCTTGGATTGTCTTGCACTTTAGACACATCGTTTATTTTGGTGTTGTGAATGCTTCATATGCACACCATAGACCATTTTTTGAGCGCCTTATGCATGCTTGCTATGAGCTTGAGGTAGATGCTTATTCTCTTGACACACATATTTGCATCGCTACCTCACATTTACATGCTTGTTTCCATGATGTCCTTGATTTCGCTCAATTTATGTGCTTTCATGCCATGTCACAATCCTTTGTTACACCATATGCTATGCATGATGACGACACTTGTTCGGTGAATCACCACTTGAATGCTTTGGTTTTGCACTAATGCTAACCACATTTGTTTTTCCAAGTGTTTGTTGTTCGTGGTCCTTTTGAAGGAATCAATAGATGGTGCAACACTGGAGAGTTCCCATTTTGAGTTTGAAGACAATGAGTACTTGGTGAATGTTCACTCCTACAAGGCGACGCCATCCCTTTCCCATGGTGATTTGGTTTTCGATCCGAGGTCGGATATTTCCCAAGGGGGAGGGGATGATACGGAGCATCCTACGGACATCACCATGTCAAGAGTCTATTCGGCAAGTGGCACGTGCGACATCTACTTCACATACATAAAGGTAACTCATCTCCTTTACACGTGTTCACTTGACCCCTTCGAGAATGGTATACTACTTGACATCCCTCTCATGTACATGCATAGGTATTGCCGGAGCTTCATTGACGACGAGGAGGAGTTCAAGTGCAAGAGAACATCTACACCATCAAAGAAGGGAGACGGAGGAGGAAGAGGGCCCCCAAGACACGAAACACCAGAGGCCTCGGACCATCCCGGGTGCCCGAACAACGACGCCAAAGGGCGCGGTCCCTCTGTCCACCCCGGGTGCCTGCACCCCAACCACCAGGTACCCGCACCCCCGGGTGCCCGCACCTCAACCACCGGGTGCCCGGCCCCCCTCCCAGGAGCCACCCCGGGTGCCCGACCCTCAATCCCGGGTGCCCGGTCTTCTACTCCCCGATGACCCCGGGTGCCCGGACCTCTCCGGCTGTGCTTGCGTGCACTTAGGGTCAAATGACCCTTGTACCCCCGTTTTCCTCTTATTTCATCCCTATCCTATATAAACTCTTCCCCTAGCTCATTAGAGAGGATAGAAAGGTATTTGATAGACAAAGAGAGAGCTTTGCTCATCTTCCTCCTTTTGGAGATCTAGACCTCCTCTTGGAGAAGCGTCTCTTGGAGATCAAGCCCTTCTCTTGGAGAAGCTCCTATTAGAGATCAAGCCCTCCTCTTGGAGAAGGATCCCCATCATAGGATCATCAAGACCTCTTTCCTCATAGGATTGGGATGAACTAGTTACCTCTTGTATCTTCTGATTGGATATAGCACATGTGTGATTGGATCAAGTCAATTTGAGTGTTCCTCTTGTTTCCCCCCTTTGTGTTCTTCTTGTTCTTGGGGATTTCCCCACCAATTCGTGAAAGATCTCCATCTAGGGTTCCACCCTACAACAAAAATCCTTCATATATTTTGGAGTGACATATTTGTAAGCTCTCCACTAATAAGTCCAATATCTCTTGATTTTCTGCATGCGAGTTTTTCACTGTTCTTTTGTTTCTTCGCCGCCATGAACATTCTTGTCAAGCGTGTTGTGCCCTAATTCATCAGGGATCTCAAAAGCTGTTTGTTCTTCCTTTCTCTTGCCACCTTTCTGTGGCTTCTTTTCATCAGCCATTTTGTTCAACTGAGGGTTTTGAACTTGTGAGGACTCTGATGAAGTTTGAAGTTTTTTCTCAAGCTGTCCTGCAAATGAATTAAGTTGATGAGAACCTAGAGATTCGTCAGCAGACATTGTACCTGTGAACAGAGTATAATTGCGAGGAAATAGGGAAGAGTCACATGCGTTCTCATAGGTTTTCAAAATAAACCAGTTGTGGAAATTGACCCTTATCGTCTTGAAGAATTTCATCAAGTGTTCTTGACTTTGGTTCCAGAGTTGTACAGATTGAAGCAATTTGCACAATTGAGGAATCTAGATGTTAAGCATAACAATGATGAAATACACAAGGCTGGCCAAAGGAAGTGCTGAAGAATTGAAAGAGTGGTAAAAACATCACTTGAAATTTTTTGAGAAGAGTAAAGATCAAGGCGGGGCAGTAAATAAGCATTTAATTTACCTCAGAGATGAACTCGATGAACTGGACGACGAGGTGATGGAAATCGTCAGCTCAGATCTCACATGCCCTAACTCGGCGATGAAAGACATCTATGGTGGCGGCGGAGGTGAAGAAATCCTTGTCCGGCGTGAGTACGTCGACAAAGAAGTCGAGGTAATGAAGCTCTTCTTCTCCAGCGGCGATGAGATCTAGAGGCGGTGCTAGGGTTTGAGAACTGATAGCAAAGGGAGCGAGGGGACGAAGTGAACTATCGTTGACAGGGTCAATGCTATTCATAGCTGCAGTGAAAACTAAAGGGTCCGAAATTTTTGGACGGATAAGCCCTTGACCATTCACATCTCGGTGACACATGTCACACATGCATTTTTTCACACTTATCCATGCATGTGAAGCGCGGGATGAGTTATTGTGGCAACCGCCAGAAAAACTTTGAGAATTTTTAAAATATGTTCGCAATTTCTTTAGCTGTCAAGGACACAGTGAAGACTTTGAACAGTGTCAAGTAGAACGCATATGAAGAATTTGTGAACAGAATGGGTTGAGCTTAGCATAGAGGGGAGCGGGTCCGATCACTTCCACATAGATGAAGAAATCGAACTGAAGAATTAGCAATATGTGGATGCTGTTGAGGACATGAAAGGCAGTGAAGAATAACCTCAAATGAAGAATTTGAAAAGTTTGACGAAATTGCAAATGATGAAAAACTCAAATTTGAAGAATGTCACAGAGAGGTGTGGTGTTACCCACCGTATAAGAACTTTGATGACTTCAGACACCACGTACAATTGTCGTAGGGTTCTGAGAGTCAAGTTCTTCATTAATTTCTTCACACTTAGAGGGTTAGTCTTCATTGATTGAAGAAAAACGTTACTTCGCGTGTTGTGTATCAAAGTCATCAAAAATGCATAAGCGTTAGGATGTGTGTCCACTTCAGAGGACATTCGAAGATTCTAGGATGTTTAGCTCACATCGCAACTTGCAGAACCTCTTTTCATCCAAGGGCTTAGTGAACATATCGGCAAGCTGGTCTTCGGTCTTCATGTGGTCGATGACGATGTCTCCCTTCAGCACATGATCATGAAGAAAATGGTGATGAATCTGAATATGTTTCGTCTTGCAATGTTGCACTGGGTTGTGGGCGATCTTGATAGCACTCTCGTTGTCGCAGAGGAGAGGGACTTTCTTCGCGTTGATGCCATAGTCCTTGAGGGTTTGCTTCATCCATACCAACTGGGAGCACCAGGCACTAGCGGCAATGTATTCAGCCTTAGTTGTGGAGAGGGCCACACTAGTATGCTACTTTGAGGACCAACAATAGACAAGAGATCGTCCAATGAAATGGCATGTGCCTGATGTAGACTTGCGTTCCAGACAATCTCCAGCATAATCAGAATCAGAAAATCCAGCTAGATCAAAAGATGAGCCCTTGGGATACCATAATACAACCGTTGGTGTGTGAGCTAAATATCAAAGAATTCGTTTCACAGCCTGGTGGTGATGAGGACATCAATACAATTGTTACACCCACAACCCCTGCTGCTATACATACTGGACCAATTACTAGAGCTCGCGCACGCCAATTAAATTACCAGGTACTTTCCTTTCTAGGTCATGATTCTAATGTTCATGATAATATGATGCTGCCTAAATTGTATACATTTGTTTTGCTTACAAATGAAGGGCCTAGCTTGGGGAAGAAGGATGAACATTGGAGCAAGACCAAGCATGGAGATGATGGCATGTGCAAGGGGAACAAGAATGGAGTTTCAAATGATGATTTCAGGACTTTGAGCCACCCTAATGAGTGCATGAAAGCTTGGACAAAATATACAAGACGCCACTTCACAAATTTCATCCAGAGGCTATTATAGGTGCTGCATCACCTTATTATTGGGCTAGGCCTATAAAATTTCATAATACTTAAGTTTAGGCTATTTTTAGAGTCCGTATGTGTGGGGAAACAAAGTTAGGGTTGGTTTCGGACCCCTCCTACAAGGGGTCACGAAATTCCCCCTACTCCTCCATATATACAACCCTTAGGGCGTCGTTTAGACTTTGGGGGGTTTTGTTTAGATTAAAGTTCGCCATAACTGCAACTTCGCATACTTCGTTTGTGTTCAACGACCAGACCAAGGCGTCACAGAACCCCACTTTCATCAATAAAGCTTTCCTCTTATATTCGCGATATCCAAATTGCAATCTCAGTTTCTTGCTTGTTCTTCATTTGCTCGTAGAAAATAGACCCTTGTGGTCAGGTTGATCGTGCTCCCGCGTGGTCAATAACCCTCGGAAGTTGGTTTAGAGATTGCTAAGGCGCGACGTATCGCACATTCATAGTCGGATCGTCAATGTCTACTCCCACAGAAAATGATATTTACCTTCTCATTGAAAGACGGGACACCTTTGCCTCTATCAAGTGGTATCAGATTTGTAGGTTGCCCGGTGAGATTTTACAGTTTTTCATAGTTTAGATCGAGTGTGTTCTTCATACCTACAATCCACGAAAAAGCCACAAAAAATTAGGTTCATCATATCCGAACCAGTCTGAGCCTTTGCATAATCTTTTCAGTGTTTTGCTTTGTTGAATTTGCGGTTGCATCATCGTGTCAAGTTGCTGGTCTTAGCGTCTAGTTCTTTAGAGTTTCGAGTTCTGCCAGTCGTTGTCACGCCGCCACCACATCATCATCATCGCCTCTGCCATATACCACCATCTCTTATCCGGTACTTCTGTGAGTCCATATACCACCACCAATCCGAGTCCATATACTACCACGAATCCGAGTCCATATACCACCACCGATCTGAGTCCATATACCACCACCGCTCTGAGTCCATATACCACCACCAATCCGAGTTCATTTCATATTAGGTTTGTTTTCTAGATCCATCTATTTTTAGTTTCGTGTTTCCTTGTGTGAGTAGGTTTCGAAAAAAAAAGAGTCTAGAGACCCCCGGGCAGGTTTTAGGCTAATATTTCAGTAGGTGAAAATATTTTTTCCCTATCGTGTTTTTAGACTTTTCTGAGTCTTTTGAGACACGTGCCATCATAGTGATTTTTTATCGCACTTTTTGGTCGCCGCTGCTCTTTTTTCGAAAAAATAGTAAAAAAATTCCGTTCCTATCCTGTTATTTTGACCTGGGAAGAGTTTTGAGACACTCGCCATTATAGTGATTTTCGGCAAAAGAAAAGAGCGCCAATTTTTTCAGAGTGTGCTTTTCCCTTGTTTACGTGTCGCGCCGTGATTTTGTTAGTGTTCTAGGCTCGCGTCTCTAGCACGGTCTAGACTAGGACCAGCACAGTACCGTCGTTGAGTGTGTATTCAACTGTGCATTTCCAAATTGATTATTGCTGACCTTTTTGCTACCATTTTATAAGCTATCCTAGCTTCACATACATCTACGTCGTGTATTTCACTCTCCCTGGTAATCGCTCTATCCAAGCTTTGAGAGTTTTGGCTACAATGGTTGCTGATCACCGCCTGCTGCTGGGTAAGAACTGGTAAGAATTTGAGATTTGCTTGATGGATTTGTGACACCCCCACCACCACCACTTTCTAGTAGTCGGTAGGATCATATTCTTGTGTGTTTCTATTGCTGCTAACCATGGCAGGACCACAAGCCGACGAGATTGACTGGGAGAACATGACAAAGAAGGAGCTTCATGATAAGTTTCAGCAAATGTTGGGTCAATAGGTGGAAGACATGATGGCCAGCTTTGGAAAGACACTGGAGAGGATTGATGGCATTGAGAAGAAAATGGACACCAAGTTCGATGAAGTACTCGCGCGTCTTCTACGACCACCAGCTGCCTCTGTTGCACCGCTGCAACAACATCAACAACCACCTCCACGTCGCGATCCAACTGGACAAGCGCAACATGTTCCTTTTGAGCCAGGACAAACTTCTGGTGCCGCTCTGTCACGCCCAATATGCGAACCTATCCGAGAGGACTCGAAGGTATGACCAAGGATAGAGCCGCATATTGGTAACGCTTTTGCAAGGTGGATATCATTACATCGTACCATTACATAATGGTTGGGGATACATACAAAGGCACAAACGCCCCAAGAATACATCAACATCATACATGATAGCAACATCCAGCTATGGATGAAACACAAACAGAAACTCAAACGACATCCACCCTGCTAGCCCAGGCTGCCGACCAGGAACCTAACCCAAGATCGACGAAGAAGAAGAAGAACTCCAACACAAATAAACATCGCTCTCACGTCATGATCATCGCATAACCTATACCTGCAATTGTTGTTGTAGTAATCTGTGAGCCACGAGGACTCAGCAATCCCATTACCATGGGTATCAAGACTAGCAAAGCTTAATGGGTAAGGAAGGGGTAAAGTGGTGAGGTTGCAGCAGCGACTAAGCATGTATGGTGGCTAACATATGCAAATGAGAGCGAGAAGAGAAGCAACGCAAACGGTCATAAGCTAGAAGTGATCAAGAAGTGATCCTGAAACTACTTACACACAAGCATAACACAAGACCGTGTTCACTTCCCGGACTCCGCCGAAAAGAGACCATCATGGCTACACACGCGGTTGATGTATTTTAATTAAGTTAAGTGTCAAGTTCTCTACAACCGGACATTAACAAATTCCCATCTGCCACATATCCGCGGGCACGGCTCTCGAAAGTTTATACCCTACAGGGGTGTCCCAACTTAGCCCATCACTAGCTCTCATGGTCAATGAAGGATATTCCTTCTCCTGGGAAGACCCGATCAGTCTCGGAATCCCGGTTACAAGACATTTCGACAATGGTAAAACAAGACCAGCAAAGCCGCCCGATGTGCCGACAATCTCGATAGGAGCTGCACATATCTCGTTCTCAGGGCAACACCGGATGAGACATCCTACGAGTAAAACCAGCCCTCAAGTTTCCCCGAGGTGGACCCGCAGTCTACTCAGTTCGGACCAACACTTAGAGAAGCACTGGCCCGGGGGGGTTAAAATAAAGATGACCCTCGGGAGTGCGACTCCCAAGGGAAAAGTATAGGTGGTGGTGAGGCAAATGGTAAAACCAAGGTTGGGCCTTGCTGGAGGAGTTTTATTCAAAGCAAACTGTCAAGGGGTTCCCATAACACCCAACCGCGTAAGGAACGCAAAATCAAGGAACATAACACCGGTATGACGGAAACTAGGGCGGCAAGAGTGGAACAAAACACCAGGCATAAGGCCGAGCCTTTCACCCTTTACCAAGTATATAGATGCATTAATTAGAATAAGATATATTGTGATATCCCAACATAAACATGTTCCAACGTGGAGCAATCTTCAACTTCACCTGCAACTAACAACGCTATAAGAGGGGCTAAGCAAAAGCGGTAACATAGCCAAACAATGGTTTACTAGGAAGGGTGAAAAAGGTTAGAGGCTATCATGGCAATTTGGGAAGCTTGATAAACAAGTGGTAGGTAGCGCGACATAGCGATAGCATTGAGACAACTAGCATAGCAATGATAGTAATGATATCCAAGGTGACGGTCATCTTGCCTGAAATCCCGCTAGAAAGAAGAACGAGTCCATGAAGAAGATGAAGCCACGAAGACGAACCAAGCGTAGACGAACGAATCCTCACGATCGCAACGAAACAGGAACTAATGAGAAGGAGCACAACCGGAAAGAAGCAAACAACATGGTAAACACACAACACATAAACATGACATGATGCTCAACCAAGTATGATGCATGAAAATACTATTTGATGCTACTCATGGCAAGAGATGATGCATACAAGAGCAACACATCAAAGCAAGTTTAAATGAGGCCGGAAACAACATATACCAATTCCGGTAAGTCCTCATATGCAAATTTCGAAATTGGTCCAGATCTGATTAGAACACAATGTTGAAGTTGTTAAACATCAATTTAAAATGCATCAAGATGATCTACACGGTTTTCTAGTTAAGTTACATATAAAGTTCGTTTAATTCGGAGCTACGACCTAGAAGATATGAGCAAAACAAGTTAAACATGTCATTGATGCAAAATGCATACAAACATCAAGCACACACTCCAAAACATGGATGCAACAAGGTAACATGAAGCTACATGCAAAACTAAGCAAGTTTCATATAGAGCACACTCAAAACGGAGCAATGGTTCAACACATACACATGAAACAAGTTTAAAGGACATGCTGTTCAAAACAGCAACTACGCAACTTACAAGCATCAAAACAACATGCTACAGCACCTCAACATGAAAACAAATGGCATGGACGTGATTTACTTATAAAGCATTACAAAACATGAACACTGAGCTACTGCTAGAAACCACTAGAACATGCTCAAAACATCATGGCAAGATTGAAAGTTGTAACAGTTTCAGCAAGTGTAAAACAGCAACATCAGCATAGCATGTTGACAAGCTTGGAACAGAGGCCATATGAAGTCTAAAATTAACAAACTTCACATGTGGGTAAAATACTCATAGCATTCTTCTATTCATGTAATTGGAGCAACTTCAAAAGAGGCATAGATCAAACCATAGCAAGCTCACAACATGGCATCTTGAAGTTAAGAGAAAACTGGAACATCATATAGGCATGTTCATGGCAACGAAAAGATATGCTACAAGACATGTATGAGGCATCAAAAGGCAATGCATGATAGAGCATAACATGGACATCAAAACATGTCAACTAGGCATCTCCAGATTATGCATGGATACGATGGTAGCATCAAGTAAACATAGCAACATGATATAACAGATTCAGACTAGCAAAACAGTAACAGCAAGTAGCCCAATTCACAAGCTTGTTACACTCACCACAAGGCACACAAAAATACATGGATTGCACTACTGTAAAGATGGAATGAAGTAGCTGAAAACTCATGTAGACATCAAGCTCAAAGGATGCACACACAAAATGCAACGAAAATAAGAAAACAGCAAGTTATTACAGTCTCAGCAGGTTAACATAATATAGCACTCTTGCAACGATGATTAAGGCATCAAGATGGAACTAAACAAGCATGGCACAGTAGACTAACATGAAGAGCATCACGTGATGAACATTTTCATATATCATATGCATGAATCGGAGCTACATGCATGGAGATATGGCCGGTTAAACATGTGCACATGATATGAAAAACTTCAGGGACAGAAGATTTTTCACCGGATCTAGGGTTGACCCGGCGCGGAAAACGATGCGGCGGCGGATCTCGCCGGAGTTGGGCGTGGAGGTGGCCGGAGATGGTTGTGGAGGTCGCCGGCGAGGCGGGGGAAGCCGGATCCGGTGCGGGCTCGCCGGATCCGAAGAGGGCGACGGCGGGCGCGGCTCCGGCGGACCTCGGGCGACGGGCACGGGCGGCGAGGCGCGCGGTGGTCGGCGGCGACGACGGAGGGCAGGCGGCGGCCGGGCGGCGGCGCGGCGAGCGCGGGCGGCGGCGGCGGCGAGCGCGGGCGGCGCGGGGACGCATGAGGCGCGGGGGCGCGGTCGGGCGGCGATGCGGGCCGGGGGGCCCAACCCGGGCCGCGGCGGGCCGGCGGCGGGGCACGGTGTAGAGGCGGCGGCACTGACACATGGCGGGACGTGGTTGGCTGCGGGGGCGTTGCGGACATGTCCGGCGTGGGGTTGGACGTGTCCGTCGGCGCGAGGAGGAAGATGGCTAGGGTTTGAACCGCGAATTTCGGGGGGAGGCACATATTTATAGGTAGAGGGAGCTAGGAGAGTCCAAATGAGGAGCGGTTTTCGCCCACACGATCACAATCCAACGACCGAGAGCATGGAGGGGGTTTAGATGGGCTAGTGGGCTGTGGTGAAGGGGGGCTGGGCTGCAAAGAAGAGGGGTTTCGGGGTTACATGGTTGACCGTTAGGGCGTCATACGAATTCCAAATGGAACGAAAATTGACAGGCGGTCTACCTACTCTAAAACAACACCGCACGCCAAGTTTCATCCCATTCCGAGAACATTTTTATGCCACTCACGAAACGAGGTCTGAGAGGATCAACGGGTGCGTGCGGGAGTGTCGGATCGCGAAACGGACAACGGGGAAAAAGGCCGGATGCAAGTTTTGAAAACATGCAGATGCAATGCATATGATGACATGGCAAAGATGCAACACGCAAGCAAATGACATGGCAACGACAGCGAATAACTGGAGGACACCTGGCGTGTCGGACTCGGGGCGTTACAACTCTCCTCTACTAACAAGAGATCTCGTCCCGAGATCTTAGGAACGAGACGGGAGAGAAAGAGGAAGAGGTCAAACAAGAGCTGAAGAGGGAAAGAGAAGAAAGTCGAGAACACTCGAGTAGGAAAGAGGAACGACGATTATGATAAGAATCAAAAACTCAATGAATAAAATAGACTCTGAAACCACTCCGATTAGAAAAGGAATAAGAACGAAAGAATTAGGCAGCACTCTGGCAAAACATGGAAAGAGTAGAACATGAACTTGAGAAGATGGAAGGATACTTGACGAGAGGGACAACACAACGCCTCCGAAAGAATTAAAATATTTGAATGAAAGAACGAAGAAGAAATGACATCTTCCGAGTTGAGAGGGATCCTTGTAAGGAAGGAATGAATGGAGTTGTTGGAAATTCAACAACAAAAGAATTGATTTGCGTGGGCTTATGTAAACATCCCAAAATTGTGAGGTGATAACCAGCCACAAACGGAAAACATTGAATAGCTGAGAAGAACGAAGAAATGCAAAACTCCACTACAAAAGAATACGGAGAATTAATTGCACTTCAAGATGCAAGAAGAATGATACTTGAGCTCCAATAAGAATCTTGATGAACACTTGAAGAATGAATTAGCTCCTTGACGAGAATGAGTTAATCCTCTATGAACCACCATGAAGACTCAGGTAACAAAAGGATTAAAGAAGCGAATGTTGAAAGAACAAGACGAAGCCTTGCGATGATTAAGATGGAGGTTCTGATGATATAACCGAGAAAACTTTGAACTCCGGAAAGAAAAGATGAACAACTTGGAATCGAGAGATTATTCATCATGACCAATCTCCAAAAAGAAAAGATAACTCAACTTGATGAAAGAAGAATAAGAATTATGCTATGCTTATCCTTCATCAATTAAATTGATGAGAAGCAATGGATTTGGCATACTACTTATTCTCGTTGGAAAAGATTAAGGGGAGATATAGCGCAAGAATTGAGAAAGTCTTCATGAGCCACCGGTAGGATTGGAAAGAACGAATGAATTGATATGATAACAAAGGAATAGGAATGTCGAACGAACCACCGTGAGAATTGAAACGAATGACGAAAAAGAGAATGAACCACCGAAAAGAATTAGAAAGCGAAAAAAGATACTTGAGTGGATCAAGATGCAAGAGAACGAAGAGATCGCAAACTGATTAAGGAATGCTTGAACGAAGCATCGGTCCAAATATGGGAACGAACGAAGCTGAAAGCTTGGAGCGAGGGAATCTTCTGAAATGATGGCCTCTGAATGATCGAAATGGAAGACAACTCCTGAGATACTCCGGATGGGTAAGAAAAGAATTTCTGACAAACGGGATAATTTGGGAGGATAACAAGACGTAGAACCACGAATTCTTGAGAGAACGGGCAAGATTTTAGAGGAAAAACTCTTCCTCGGTCTTCAAATGTTGAGAATGATGATGAGAAACACCATCAAAATTGTTGAGGTACTCCGGGAGAATGAAAAAAAGGAAGGTTGAACCGAACATGAAAGAATTTGAAAGCGAACTTGGAGAAGGCATATGACTGATGGAATCCATACTTACGTCATACTTCGAAAAGAATTTGAGAATAACTCCGGGAAAATTACAAGAGTCAGGTAAGATCCTGGGAAAAGACCTGTGGGTTAGGGCCCACTGAAAAGAAACACCGTTGGAAGGATTGTTTGAATGAGAAATGATGCACCAGAACGATTGAGAGATTTGAATGAGGTGACAACCTCGAAATAGTTGAATGCAACACTACTCTTCTGAGATGTCTTCATCATTCCGGGACGATTAAATGGCGAGAGGCGAATGAGCAAGGGGAACACTTGAGTCGAGGAAAAGAATATGATCAACAACGAAAAAGTTTGAATTGGATCCACCGAAAAGAAAACGGGATGAACAACGATGAGCTTGACGAGAATTCACCGGTTGATACAATTGAGGAATGAAAGAAGAGGCTCCGCACGAATGAAATTGATGCTCGAATCGAGGCTCAGACTCTGGGAAGAATGGGGTGGGAGGGTGGGAAAAAGAAAGACAACTTCACACGGGGAAACAACGTCGGTAGAGAAAGAACTGAGGACTGATCTTGCCAAAAGATGAAGAGGGTCGAGTCAATTGGACGAGAAAAGCACCGGATGAAAAGAGCTGACATCGCAACGAACGAAAACTAACTGCGTGATCCTAAAAAAAATTTGAAGGGGAAGAGGAGTATATCAAAACACCTACGTCAAGATTTTCTCACCAGAGCGACGAAGGGGGCTGAGGAGTAAAAAGAATTCCTACTCTTCGATATAACTAGACTCCGAAAAAGTTTTCTTCTAGACTCGACAGCGGCCAAGCTACACGATCAAACAAGGGGGGCTCCTAAGGTCGGTCGAGGCTCTGATACCAACTTGTCACGCCCAATATGCGAACCTATCCGAGAGGACTCGAAGGTACCACCAAGGATAGAGCCGCATATTGGTAACGCTTTTGCAAGGTGGATATCATTACATCGTACCATTACATAATGGTTGGGGATACATACAAAGGCACAAACGCCCCGGGGGGGGGGGGGGGGGGGGGGGGGGGGGGGGGGGGGGGGGGGGGGGGGGGGGGGGGGGGGGGGGGGGGGGGGGGGGGGGGGGGGGGGGGGGGGGGGGGGGGGGGGGGGGGGGGGGGGGGGGGGGGGGGGGGGGGGGGGGGGGGGGGGGGGGGGGGGGGGGGGGGGGGGGGGGGGGGGGGGGGGGGGGGGGGGGGGGGGGGGGGGGGGGGGGGGGGGGGGGGGGGGGGGGGGGGGGGGGGGGGGGGGGGGGGGGGGGGGGGGGGGGGGGGGGGGGGGGGGGGGGGGGGGGGGGGGGGGGGGGGGGGGGGGGGGGGGGGGGGGGGGGGGGGGGGGGGGGGGGGGGGGGGGGGGGGGGGGGGGGGGGGGGGGGGGGGGGGGGGGGGGGGGGGGGGGGGGGGGGGGGGGGGGGGGGGGGGGGGGGGGGGGGGGGGGGGGGGGGGGGGGGGGGGGGGGGGGGGGGGGGGGGGGGGGGGGGGGGGGGGGGGGGGGGGGGGGGGGGGGGGGGGGGGGGGGGGGGGGGGGGGGGGGGGGGGGGGGGGGGGGGGGGGGGGGGGGGGGGGGGGGGGGGGGGGGGGGGGGGGGGGGGGGGGGGGGGGGGGGGGGGGGGGGGGGGGGGGGGGGGGGGGGGGGGGGGGGGGGGGGGGGGGGGGGGGGGGGGGGGGGGGGGGGGGGGGGGGGGGGGGGGGGGGGGGGGGGGGGGGGGGGGGGGGGGGGGGGGGGGGGGGGGGGGGGGGGGGGGGGGGGGGGGGGGGGGGGGGGGGGGGGGGGGGGGGGGGGGGGGGGGGGGGGGGGGGGGGGGGGGGGGGGGGGGGGGGGGGGGGGGGGGGGGGGGGGGGGGGGGGGGGGGGGGGGGGGGGGGGGGGGGGGGGGGGGGGGGGGGGGGGGGGGGGGGGGGGGGGGGGGGGGGGG
Organism: Thinopyrum obtusiflorum; assembly: GCA_036873465.1. Lineage (NCBI taxonomy): Eukaryota > Viridiplantae > Streptophyta > Magnoliopsida > Poales > Poaceae > Thinopyrum > Thinopyrum obtusiflorum. The sequence continues at coordinate 23,836 of JAAAWM010010976.1, read as the reverse complement.
GGGGGGGGGGGGGGGGGGGGGGGGGGGGGGGGGGGGGGGGGGGGGGGGGGGGGGGGGGGGGGGGGGGGGGGGGGGGGGGGGGGGGGGGGGGGGGGGGGGGGGGGGGGGGGGGGGGGGGGGGGGGGGGGGGGGGGGGGGGGGGGGGGGGGGGGGGGGGGGGGGGGGGGGGGGGGGGGGGGGGGGGGGGGGGGGGGGGGGGGGGGGGGGGGGGGGGGGGGGGGGGGGGGGGGGGGGGGGGGGGGGGGGGGGGGGGGGGGGGGGGGGGGGGGGGGGGGGGGGGGGGGGGGGGGGGGGGGGGGGGGGGGGGGGGGGGGGGGGGGGGGGGGGGGGGGGGGGGGGGGGGGGGGGGGGGGGGGGGGGGGGGGGGGGGGGGGGGGGGGGGGGGGGGGGGGGGGGGGGGGGGGGGGGGGGGGGGGGGGGGGGGGGGGGGGGGGGGGGGGGGGGGGGGGGGGGGGGGGGGGGGGGGGGGGGGGGGGGGGGGGGGGGGGGGGGGGGGGGGGGGGGGGGGGGGGGGGGGGGGGGGGGGGGGGGGGGGGGGGGGGGGGGGGGGGGGGGGGGGGGGGGGGGGGGGGGGGGGGGGGGGGGGGGGGGGGGGGGGGGGGGGGGGGGGGGGGGGGGGGGGGGGGGGGGGGGGGGGGGGGGGGGGGGGGGGGGGGGGGGGGGGGGGGGGGGGGGGGGGGGGGGGGGGGGGGGGGGGGGGGGGGGGGGGGGGGGGGGGGGGGGGGGGGGGGGGGGGGGGGGGGGGGGGGGGGGGGGGGGGGGGGGGGGGGGGGGGGGGGGGGGGGGGGGTTGAAAGTTGTAACAGTTTCAGCAAGTGTAAAACAGCAACATCAGCATAGCATGTTGACAAGCTTGGAACAGAGGCCATATGAAGTCTAAAATTAACAAACTTCGCATGTGGGTAAAATACTCATAGCATTCTTCTATTCATGTAATTGGAGCAACTTCAAAAGAGGCATAGATCAAACCATACCAAGCTCACAGCATGGCATCTTGAAGTTAACAAAAAACTGGAACATCATATAGGCATGTTCATGGCAACGAAAAGATATGCTACAGGACATGTATGAGGCATAAAAAGTCAAGGCATGATAGAGCATAACATGGACATCAAAACATGGCAACTAGGAATCTCCAGATTATGCATGGATACGATGGTAGCATCAAGTAAACATAGCAACATGATATAACAGATTCAGACTAGCAAAACAGTAATAGCAAGTAGACCAATTCACAAGCTCGTTTCACTCACCACAAGGCATAAAAAAATACAATGATTGCACTACTGTAAAGATGGCATGAAGTAGCTCAAAACTCATGTAGACATCAAGCTCAAAGGATGCACACACAAAATGCAACGAAAATGACAAAACAGCAAGTTATAACAGTCTCAGCAGGTTAACATCATATAGCACTCTTGCAACGATGATTAAGGCATCAAGATGGACACTAACAAGAATGGCACAGTATACTAACATGAATAGCATCACGTGATGAACATTTTGATATATCATATGCATGAATCGGAGCTACACGCATGGAGATATGGCCGGTCAAACATGTGCACATGATATGAAAAACTTAAGGGACTTGGAAGATTTTTCACCTCCGGATCTAGGGTTGACCCGGCACGGAAAACGATGCGGCGGCGGATCTCGCCGGAGTTGGGCGTGGAGGTGGCCGGAGATGGTTGTGGAGGTCACCGGCGAGGCGGGGGAAGCCGGATCTGGTGCGGGCTCGCCGGATCCGAAGAGGGCGACGGCGGGCGCGGCTCCGGCGAACCTCGGGCGGCGGGCGCGGGCGGCGAGGCGCGCGGTGGTCGGCGGCGACGGCGGAGGGCAGGCGGCGGCCGGGCGGCGGCGCGACGCGTGCGGGCGGCGGCGGCGGCGAGCGCAGGCGGCGCGGGGACGCATGAGGCGCGGGGGCGCGGTCGGGCGGCGATGCGGGCCGGAGGGCCCAACCCGGGCCGCGGCGGGCCGGCGGCGGGGCACGGTGTAGAGGCGGCACGCTGACACGTGGCAGGACGTGGTTGGCTGCGGGGGCGTTGCGGACATGTCCGGCGCGGGGTTGGACGTGTCCGTCGGCGCGAGGAGGAAGATGGTTAGGGTTTGGACCGCGAATTTCGGGGGGAGGCACATATTTATAGGTAGAGGGAGCTAGGAGAGTCCAAATGAGGAGCGGTTTTTGCCCACACGATCATGATCCAACGACCGAGAGCATGGGGGGGGGTTTAGATGGGCTAGTGGGCTGTGGTGAAGGGGGGCTGGGCTGCAAAGAAGAGGGGTTTCGGGGTTACATGGTTGACCGTTAGGGCGTCAAACGAACTCCAAATGGAACGAAAATTGACAGGCGGTCTACCTACTCTAAAACAACACCGGACACCAAGTTTCATCCCATTCCGAGAACATTTTTATGCCACTCACGAAACGAGGTCTGAGAGGATCAACGGGTGCGTGTGGGAGTGTCGGATCGCGAAACGGACAACGGGGAAAAAGGCCGGATGCAAGTTTTGAAAACATGCAGATGCAATGCATATGATGACATGGCAAAGATGCAACACGCAAGCAAATGACATGGCAACGACGGCGAATAACTGGAAGACACCTGGCGCGTCAGACTCGGGGCGTTACACGCTGCTTCTGCTATTGATGCTTCTGTAGCTCCTGCTGCTACTGCAGATGAGGAGGACCATTAGGAGGATGGGGTTGATCAAAATCGGAACTACATTCAACCACCATCACCACCACCACCACCAGGTCATCCTCATGCATATAATAGCAGCGGTAGGGCTGCACCACCCCCTCAAGTACGAGATCAAGACCACATCCCTAAACTAAAGTTGAATATCTCGCCATTCGAGGGTAGATACATTCCTGATAATTATCTTACTTGGGAAGTAGAAACTGAACAACGCTTTACATGCTTACAATATCCCGAGGATAGATGTGTTGCTGCTGCTGTTTGTGCTTTCACTAGTTTTGCATGTGTTTGGTGGTCTGAACATTGTAGATTATATCCTATTGCAGCTACTTGGGCTGCTTTGAAAACTACTATGCGTACTTGTTGGGTTCCACCATATTATCAACGTGAATTACTTCAAAAATTGCAGCGCTTAAGACAAAGGAAAAAATTCTGTAGAAGAATATTATCAGGAATTACAAACTGGCATGATTAGATGTGGTATTGTTGAGGATAATGAAGCTATGCTTGCATGTTTTATGGGTGGATTAAATAGGGAGATTCAGACCATTCTAGAGTATAAGGAGTATAATAATATCACTTGTTTATTCCATCTTGTTTGCAAAGCTGAACATGAAGTGCAGGATCAACACGCATTGGCATGAACTAATTTTTCTGCAGGTCGATCTTCATCATGGACACCACGTACATCCTCTACTTCCACACGTCCTACTGCAGCACCGCTGACTTCAGCCGCCAATTCCAACCGAGATACAAGAAAACAGGCACCACCACCACCATCTGCCAGGAGCACACCTTCTGGTCCTGCACAGAGCTCTTCTTCATCCATGGCATCAACAGGGCAAACGCATGAGGTTATATGCCATCGTTGCAAGGGTGGAGGTCACTATCCTGTTTCGGAGACCCCCGGGCAATTTTTAGGCCAAAATTTCAGCCATCAAAAATATTTTTTCACTATCCTGTTTTTAGGTCCCAGGGAGCGTTTTGAGACACTCGCCATCATAGTGATTTTTTGTCGCACTTTTTCGTCGTCGCTACCCTGATTTCCAAAAAAATAGTCAAAAAATCCTGTGCCTATCTGTTATATTGACTTGGGAAGAGTTTTGAGACACTCGCCATTATAGTGATTCTTCGCAAAAAAAAGAGGAGCGCAAAAAAAACATAGCATTTTTTTTCCAGAGTGGGCTTTTCCCTTGTTTTTGTGCCGCGCCGTAATTTTGTTAGTGTTCTAGGCTCACGTCACTAGTACGGTCTAGCCTAGGACCAGCACAGTACCGTCCTTGAGCGTTTATTCAACTTTGCATCTCTGAATTGATTATTGCTGATCTTTTTGCTACCATATTATATGCTATCCCAGCTCCACATACATCTACATCGTGCGTTTGAATCTCCCTGGTAATCGCTTTATCCAAGCTTTGAGAGTTTTGACTACAACTGTTGCCGATCACCACCTGCTGCTGGGTAAGAACTGGTAAGAATTTGAGATTTGCTTGACGGAATTGTGACACCCCACCACCGCCACTTTCTAGTAGTCTGTAGGATCATATTCTTGTGTGTTTCTATTGCTCCTAACCATGGCAGGATCACAAGCCGATGAGATTAAATGGGAGAACATGACGAAGAAAGAGCTTCATGATAAATTTCAGGAAATGTTAGGTCAACAGGTGGTCAGCTTTGGAAAGGCACTAGAGAGGATTGATGACATTGAGAAGACAATTGACACCAAGTTGGACGCCAAGTTTGATGAAGTACTCGCGCATCTACCACAACCATCAGCGTTCTCTCTTGCACCATTGCAACAACAACAACACCAACCACCTCCACGTCATGAAACAGCCCTCCGCCGAGTGAGCTGTGTTCCTCTTGAGCATGGCCAAACTTCTGGTGTCGCTGCTACTGTTGTTGATGCTTCTGTGGATCCTACTGCTATGGAGGAGGACGATTACGTGGGCGATTATGAGGATGAGGTTGATCAAAATCAGAACTATGTGCAACCACCAGTACTGATGTCCATACCACTTGATAGAGGCGAAGGTGTCCCGATGTTTCGATGAGATGGTGACTATCGTTTTCTGTGGGAGTCGACCTTGACGATCCGACTACGAACGTGCAAGACGTCGCGCCTTAGCAATCGCTAAACCAACTTCCGAGGGGTTATTGACCACGCCGGAGCACGATCAACCTGACCACGAGGGTCTGTTTCCTCAGAGCAAAACAAAGAACAAGCAATAAACTGAGATTGCAATCTGGATATTGCGAATATAAGAGGAAAACTTTATTAATGAAGGTGGGGTTCTATACCATTGTTACACCCACAACCCCTGCTGCTATACATACTGGACCAATTAACAGAGCTCACGCATGCCAATTAAATTATCAGGTACTTTCGTTTCTTGGTAATTGTTCTAATGCTCATGAGAATATGATGCTGCCTAAATTGGATACATTTGTCTTGCTTACAAATGAAGGGCCTAGCTTGGACAAGAAGGATGAGCATTGGAGCAAGATCAAGCATGGAGATGATGGCATGCGCAAGGGGAACAAGAACGGAGTTACTAGTGATGATTTCAGGACTTTGAAGCCACCATAATGAGTGCATGAAGCCTTGGATGAAATATACAAGATGACACTTCATAACTTTCGTCCAGAGGCTATTATAGGTGCTGCGTCACCTTATTATTGGGCCAGGCCCATGTAATTTTGAAATACTTGAGTATAGGCTGTTTTTAGAGTCCGTATGTGTGGGGAAACAAGAGATAGGATTGGTTTCGGACCCCTCCTCCAAGGTCCACGAAATTTCCCCCTCTCCCTGCATATATACAGCCCTTAGGGCACCGTTTAGACTTTGGGTTTTGTTTAGACTTAAATCACACCATAGCTGCAACTTCGCGTACTTCATTTGTGTTCAACGACCAGACAAAGGAGTCACAGAACCCCACCTTCATTAATAAAGCTTTCCTCTTATATTCGCAATATCCAGATTGCAATCTCAGTTTCTTGCTTGTTCTTCATTTGCTCGCAGGAAACATACCCTCGTGGTCAGGTTGATCGTGCTCCAGCATGGTCAATAACCCCTCAGAAGTTGGTTTAGCGATTGCTAAGGCGCGACGTCTCACACGTTCGTAGTCGGATCGTCAAGGTCGACTCCCACAGAAAATGATAGCCACCATCTCATCGAAACATCAGGACACCTTAGCCTCTATCACGGTGGGTATGAGTCCTTTAGTGACTATGATGACGAGACTTTGGCTCTTATTGCAAGTCAGGAGCACGGTGAAGATGATTCTGAACATGAGACGCAATACATGGCTGCTGAAGATGCTGATAGGTATGAGACTTTAGTTGCTCAACGTGTTTTGAGTGTGCAGGTAACACAAGCTGAGCAAAATCAGAGGCATAATTTGTGCCATACAAAGGGAGTTGTGAAGGAATGTTCTGTCCGCGTCATCATTGATGGAGGGATTTGCAACAACTTGGCTAGCATGGAGATGGTGGAGAAGCTGTCTCTCACCACAAGACCCCATCTGCATCCTTACTACATCCAATGGTTCAACAAAAGCGGCAAGGTCAAGGTAACACATACTGTTCGTGTGCATTTTAGTACCGCTACATATGCTGGTCATGTTGATTGTGATGCGGTACCGATGCAAACACGTTCCTTATTACTTGGTAGACCATGGCAATTCGATAAAAATTCTGTACACCATGGTAGAAACAATCAGTATACTCTTGTTCATAAGGATAAACATATTACTTTGCTTCCTATGTCTCCTGATTCCATTTTGAAAGATGATATTAATAGAGCGATTAAAGCAAAATAGGAGCAAAATAAGAGTGAAAATCAAATTGTGGCAAAAGAATTTGTCGGTGGAAACAATACCTATGGGATCACGGGGAATCCCTTCTACAGTTGGCGGGCACGGGGCTGTGGAAAGAGCGGGTTTGGAAGATCAACACGGGGAGTTTATCCAGGTTCGGGCCACGAGTGATGCGTAATACCCTACTCCTGCTGGTTTGTGTTTATCTGGTGTTCTTGGACTAGCTACAAAGCGTGCCCGGTCCAAAAAGTCTGAATCCTCCTCCAGTATGCCTCGGGCCTCCTTTTATAGCCAAAGGGGTCGCCACAGTGGCACACAGGAGGTGGAAAGTTTGTACTGTACACAAGTCTATCGTCTGGCATCGTAGGACAAACACATTTAATGTGCTGCCGACGTGCCCTCTCACTTTATCGGGGACGGCAAGGAAACTCGTCCCATTCACCGCCGCTTCGCCTTGCTCCGACGCGCGTCCATGCTGACTATGTGTGCAGTGCCACGCTGGCTAGCTGCTGAGTTGGTGCGGTGGCAGAGTCTTCACGAAGATCTGCATGCCACCACGCAGGTGCTTACTGAGTTGGCCTGGAAACTGCTCGTCGCCACGCAGGTGCCTGCCTTGTTGGCGGGTTGACTGCTGTGTTGGAACGGCGGTGGAGCCTTGGCAGGTGGGGGCCTGGCTGCGGCCCCGCAGATGTCCCCGGCAAGGGGCTTGCTGGGGCCCCGGCAAGGGCCATTTCCGTCTTCTGGTTCTCATCTAGTATTCTATGTCCTTGGTCTTCACAAAGATCTGCATGCCTCCATGCAGGCGCCTCCCGAGCCTTGGTTCCAATGTTGTCGATGGTGTCGAAACTCTTAGCTCAAGGGTGGCGGCTCTGCTGGTGTTGGGCAAGTTGCCCCGGCAAAGGCCCTTGCCGGGGCTACGTAAGCTGTCCCGGCAAGGCTCCTGCTGGGGAGAGCCCACCTTGTCCCTTTGCTGCTCGTGCCTCTGTCTTGGTGTTGCTCTGGTAGTCTTGTGTCTTCGCTTCCTCTACCCCGCCAAGCGTGGCCGCGGGCGTGTGGCTGCGACTGCCCGCGCACAAGTAAAGGGGTACAAAAAGGACCCCTATTTTTGTACACCGACAGGAGCCCCCGGGCCTGGGCCACATATAACTGCTGAGCATTATTGGGCCAGGCCCAGAACGGTGCGTGGGCACGCGTGGCAGAGTTTTACTGCAGTAACTCCCTCGCCAGTTGCGCTTCCCCACGACCCGCATTGAATGCGACGTGGGGGTCGTGCGTGGGGCGGTTGCAGCACGCTTGCGTCACATCATGGTAAATGGTAAAGAGGCGGCCCGTGCCTTCCCCATAAAAAGAGGAAGACGCGGGGGCGCGGCTCATTTACTAGGTGGACTCGGGTCACGGCCTTCAAGGCACCCGCGCCCCATGATCACGGGGTGGAAAACAATCGCCTCGATTGTCTTCTCGATCCTGGCCCGCTCGCCACATGTCCTCCATGCCCCAAGGATGGTAGGTGGTGGACGCGGAGGGCACGGGCCTTCATGGCGAGGTGGGAAACCGGGTCATCGCTGATTGGAGCAGCGGGTCGGTCCCGATTCACTGCGCCCCTGGCGGCCGGATCGGTTAAGTGGGGCGGCCAAGCCCCGGCCCCGCCCCTATATAAGAAGGGGAGGGGGATGGCACCCTTCAATCCGTCAACATCCATCTCCTTCCATCCTGACTCCTTCCTTCCCTTCGCCATGGCGAGAGGGCGTGCCGGCGCTCCGATGGCAGCAACGAGGGTCCTGCTCGACAGCGTGCCCCTCCTTCCCAAGAGCTCGTGGCGGCGGAGCAGGCCGTGAGAGGAAGAGGGAGGGTGTCGGTGTCAAAACCGGTGGATCTCGGGTAGGGGGTCCCGAACTGTGTGTCTAGGATCGATGGTAACAGGAGACGGGGGACAGAATGTTTACCCAGGTTCGGGCCCTCTCTATGGAGGTAATACCCTACCTCCTACTTGATTGATCTTGATGAATATGAGTATTACAAGAGTTGATCTACCACGAGATCGTAATGGCTAAACCCTAAAAGTCTAGCCTGTATGACTATGGTAATGAGTATTATTCGATCCGGACTAAGCCCTCCTGTTTATATAGACACCGGGAGGATCTAGGGTTACATAAGGTCGGTTACAGAGAAAGGAAATCTTCATATTTGATTGCCAAGCTTGCCTTCCACGCCAAGGAGAGTCCCATCCGGACACGGGTGAGAGTCTTCGGTCTTCGTATCTTCACGGCCCATCAGTCCAGCCCATGGCTAACAGGCCGGACGCCCGAGGACCCCTTAGTCCAGGACTCCCTCAGTAGCCCCCGAACCAGGCTTCAATGACAAGGTGTCCGACGCGCAGATTGTCTTTGGCATTGCAAGGCGGGTTCCTCCTCCGATGACTTCAAAGTGATGTATCCGGCCTTCCATTTAATGTCATACCCCTCGGCTTCTGTACGTCAACAGCTTCAGCTTCCACGTGTCGAGCAAATGCGAGAGGTCAGAGTATTTTTGCATATAACACCCTAGTCACGAAAAAGAGCGTCTATTTAAAGAGACTGGATCCCAGATCCATTTGGCACCACGCGGAAAAAATCCTCAGAGACTGCCAGAAAAGGCCATCCCAACATGGCGAGCGCACCCAGCTCTTCCTCCCGTCCCTGCAGCCCAGAAAAAGGCGAGTGGGAGAGGTGCTCCGTATCCCATGGTCAGCTGGTGAAGCTGCAAACACAGGGATTTCTTCCCCCCGCAGATCTAGTCCCTGTTCGAGCAGGATTGACTATCTTCAATGGCGGGGCTCAGGCTGATTTCCCCAATCCATCTAGGGGGGAACGAGTGTGCTTTGTCCCTTATCTGCAAAGAGGTGTCAGATTTCCAATTCACCCATTCCTCCGTGGGCTTCTAGAGTATTATGGCCTCCAACTGCACAACTTTACTCCAGCCTCCATCCTGCATATCGCGAGCTATGTTGCCCTTTGCGAGCTATTCCTGGGTTGTGAGGCCCATTTTGAATTGTGGAGAAAGTTATTCTGTCTCGTCCCGTGCAACCACGAGGGATCAATATTTGAAGTGGGCGGAGCCGAAATATGGCGCATCGCCGAGACCGGATACCTATCCGGCACACCAAAGAAGGCATCCGAAGAGTGGCCGTCTGAATGGTTCTATATTGAGGACGTCACGCTTCCAGACCCAGTTCGGAGGGGTCTCCCCGAGTTCGCAAGAGTTCCTTTGAAGAAACGCCACAGCTGGTGCCCCTGGAGTCTTGAGGAAGACGATAGCACGGAAGTTCGTCAACTCATGGGCAAGATAAAGACGCTCGCCCAGTCCGGATTATCAATAGCCGAGGTAATGGCGACTTCGATAGTGCGGGGGGTTCAGCAACTCCAATATCGAGGGCTTCCCATGTGGCACTACAATGGGGAAGATGACGCCTCCAGCTACAGTAGGAAGGGTCCAGACACCCCCGCCGCTCTGGCCAAAATATTGGCCGGACTATACAAAGGGGAGGAGGAGGAGTTCTTCATATCAAGCACAGAGATGGATATTCCATGTACAATCCACCTAGCTGGGTAAGTCTTGACCCCTCTGCTCTGTTCTGCTTACTCCCCTCCTCAAGTCATCTTTTAATGAATTTGTAATCTGCCTGTTTATTATAGCACTGGCAAAAGGTCTCCGAGGGGCTTTACAGCCCTGCCCCCCAGCCAGAGGACCACAACCGGGACCTTGACCCTGGATTCGAGGAGGATCCGATATATTCGTGACGCTCGTGGACGGGACGTTTTACCAGGCGAGCTACGACGGCACCGAAGTGGCCATCATTGCCGACTACCCTGGTCTTCTTCCCGCCTCCCATGTAAGAAATCGGGAGACATTTTTTCCGAAGGGGTTTCCTCGTTTCGCCTCACCCACCGCACTGTCTCGTGCTCCAAAGGGGAGGCATTCGACGTGCCGCGTTACCCCAGGAACGATGCCGAAGAGAGCGGCTCCTACACCGGGTAAGCCTTCGAAGAGGAAGGCAAACGAAGACACGGTCGGGCCCTCATCGAAGAGGTATGGGGTTGTAAATATGTCTTTAGCAGTTGCATCCAACTGAGACTTGCGTGTTCGTCCTATATCAGGAAAAGAGTTCACCGAACTGTATCTAGGGATCCGGCCGGATATACTCCCGACAGTCGGGATCTGGTCCTGGCCGAAGAGACAAGGGCCGATATGGGAGTGGCGCCGAACTGTCCTTCGGCTGAGGATTCAGAAGATATGTCCGTCACCAACTCAGAAGTGGAGAGTGCCATGAATCATCAGCACCGGAGGACCATTTTACACGGCCCCCGCTTCTCAGAAGAGGCATTCAATGCCTTCAGCTCGGCTGATGCATACATCCGAGCTGCTCGAAATGGGCTTGGCAGAGCCACAGAACAACATTTAAAATATGTGCAGGTAAATTTACTGTGTCTGGAATATGATAACCATATGCCAGTAGCCCCCGAGACTTAAAGTAGTTGGTACAACTGATTTGAGGATCATTGTATGACCAGGTTCTTCCGGAGAAGAATGACCTACTAGCTCAAGAGCTAGAAATGTGCCGGACACAGCTAACTGCTGTTACCACCAAACTGGAGAAATCCCAGAAGGCATCACCTGGTAATATTCCCCGCCATCGAGAAAATATAATTATATGTCAGTAATGCTAACAGTATTGCATATACCATGACATAATTGTCAGAGGAATTCAAGGAGGCACTGGAAGTCACGCAAGCGAATGAACAAGAAGCCAAAAGGCTACATGCTGCGGGCGAACATGTGCTGAAACAGGTCATTGATGAGAAAAATCAACTCCAGGATTCTAAGACCCACCTGGGCGAAGAGCTGAAGGATGTGTGTGCCCAGCTAGCCGACTCCGTGAAGGAAAATAAGAGGCTGCGAGGCGGCATATTTAGTATGTGTTCAAACTTACCACCGTGTAATTCGGCGAGGAAAGGAACTGACAGAACTATGTCTGTAGGTATGCTGACTGGCCGTCCTGAGGGGGAGATGTCTGGATCTTCGGGCGATCTACTACAAGAGCTATCGCAAATGCACGAGCAAGCGCGGCAGGCGATGCGAAGTGTTGCCAAGGCCTTATGGCCGTCCGCCTCCCCTCCAGGAAGTATGGGAGAGCTTATACAGCTATTCAAGGGAGCGCGGCGGCGTTTCCGGTTATGGAAAATATCAGCCTGCTGGGAAGGTGCAAGAGAAGCCTGGGCCATGGTGAAAACACGGTATACCAAGCTTGATCCGAATCATATGGCCCGGGTCGGGCCTCTAGGGTCAGATGGGAAGGAAATTCCCGTGAGTTTGGTGTATAACCAAGTAGAAGTAGCCGCCAAGTATTCCCAACAGGATTGCAAATTGGACAACCTGCTGGATGGCATAGAACAGGAAGTTTTTGAGTCTTAAATGACTATGTACTTTCCTTGGCCTATGTAACTCTAGCTGAATTGTAAAATGCTTGTCATGGCAGACCTTTTCACTTCGACCTCTGGACCCGAGGGTGCGGAGTGTTTCCGAATGCCAGAGCGGCCGAGTAGACCGGGGTATGCGTGGAAACCAGGCGTAGGGGTCATAGTTGCTTGAACAGACAAGTATCCGGCTAGTTATGTTATATTACATTAAAATTGTAAGAAACATCTTCCAGAGAGAATAGTTCCGTTAAGGGTTCCTTTCCCTGGGTGTACATGCGTTAACGTGCATGTCCGAACTGTGATTGAAAAATCGCAGTATATATGACTTCTGGGGGTTCACGATGGAGTGAGTGCAAGAACATCTTTAGTTCACCGACTGAATATTCCCTTAAGAACGCTAGCTTTCGGCTTCACCCAGTCTGAGGTACACATCCGGATGACCCGGCAGTAACAATCGCAGAGGTGCTCCCTTTATGCCCTAGCCGAACTAACGGGAAACTAGGGCATAAGCACAGGAGCCAGGCAACCCAGCTTTGCCAAAACTTAAGTCATATCATTGCATATAATGGCGAAGAAAAGGTACATATGGGGAAAACGCACATATGTGATGAGCTTGATGCTCAGAAAATAACAATAATAAGCTTCTGTCAAAGAAGCCCCCAGGTATGATTGACGTACATATTAGAGGATGTACATGTCGAAGGTGTACGGTTTAACCGCAGAAAAAGCTTTAAAGCTAAAAAAAGGAAAATGCAAAAAGAGAGGAAAAAGTAATGGAAACAATGGGGAGGAGGAGATGAACAAAGAGTTCGGCGCTTAGGCGTAGAATCTTCGGAGTCTGGCCGCGTTCCATGGGTTCGGCTCTAGGCGATTGTCGGACGCATCACGCAGGCGGTACGCTCCTCTGGTGAGAACTTCGTCAATGATGAAGGGACCCTCCCACTTGGGCTTGAGATTGTCCTTTTTCTTCTCTGGTCGGCGTAGAACCAGTTCGCCAACATTATAAGTCTTGGCCCGCACTTCTCTGCTTTGATACATGTGAGCCTGCTGTTGATAAAATGCGGAACGGGCTTTTGCAACATCGCGCTCCTCCTCCAGGGTGTCTAGGCTGTCCTGCCGATCAAGCTCGGCCTCTCTCTCTTCGTACATGCACACCCGAGGTGAGTCATGAATAATGTCGCAGGGTAGCACAACCTCTGCGCCGTACACCATGAAAAAAGGTGTGTATCCAGTAGTGCGGTTGGGCGTGGTCCGCAGCCCCCAGAGTACGGATTCAAGCTCCTCAACCTAGTGCTTGTCTGATTCTTTCAAAGAGCGTACTAGTCTGGGTTTGATGCCGCTCATAATAAGACCATTAGCCCGTTCGACTTGACCGTTTGTTTGCGGGTGATAGACATAGGCGTAATCGAGCTTAATGCCCAGATTGGCGCACCAATTTTTCACCTCGTCGGCTGTAAAGTTGGAGCCGTTATCGGTGATGATGCTGTGTGGAACACCATAACGGTGTACAACGCCGGATATAAAGTCTATCACTGGTCCGGCTTCGGCCGTTTTAACTGGTTTGGCTTCTATCCATTTGGTGAATTTATCCACCATGACCAGCAGATATTTTTTCTTATGGCTGCCTCCTTTAAGGGGTCCGACCATATCAAGCCCCCAAACCGCAAAAGGCCAAGTAATGGGGATTGTTTGCAGAGCGGTGGGTGGCATATGGCTCTGATTGGCGAAAAGCTGGCATCCGATGTAACGTTGGACAAGGTCCTGTGCGTCTGCTTGGGTCGTCGGCCAATAAAAACTTGTGCGGAAGGCCTTGCTAACGAGGGCCCGAGCTGCGGCGTGGTGACCACCGAGACCGGCATGAATTTCAACCAGGAGCTGCCGTCCCTCTTCCTCAGAGATACATCTTTGAAGGACTCCGGTAGCGCTTTTCTTGTAGAGCTGGCCTTCGAACGCCGGACAATGCGGCGGGCCTCATTCTGGTCCTCGGGGAGTTCTTGCCTATTAAAGTAGGCCAAGACGGGTTCGGTCCATGGGGCAGTGACTGCCATGATTAGGTGGGCCGATGGTGTTATCTCGGTGGCAGAGCCCCCGATGATGTCAGTGTGTTCGGAATCTGGGGATGTGGTCAGGTCCGGACTGGTATTGCCGCTCTCCCCTTACCACACCACGAAAGGCTTGAAAAGCCTTTCCAGAAAGATATTAGGTGGGACGGGGTCGCGCTTGGCGCCAATGCGAGCAAGGACGTCCGCCGCTTGATTGCTTTCCCGAGCCACATGATGGAACTCAAGCCCCTCGAATCGAGCTGACATTTTGAGAACGGCATTACGATAAGCTGCCATCTTTGGATCTTTGGCGTCAAAGTCTCCATTTATTTGAGATATTGCGAGGTTTGAGTCCCCGCGCACTTCCAGGCGTTGTATGCACATGGAGACGGCCATCCGAAGTCCATGCAATAGGGCCTCATATTCGGCTGCGTTGTTGGAGTCTGTATATAGTATTTGGAGTATGTACTGAACTACGTCTCCGGTGGGCGATGTTAACACGACACCCGCTCCTAACCCTACCAGCATTTTGGAACCATCAAAATACATGACCCAGTTGGAATACGTGCCGTACTCTTTAGGGAGTTCGGCCTCTATCCATTCAGCGACGAAGTCAGCCAGTACTTGGGATTTAATGGTTCGACACGGTTTGTATGTTATGTCAAATGGAAGTAGCTCAATGGCTCATTTGGCAATCTGGCCCGTAGCATCACGGTTGTTTATTATGTCGTTGAGTGGCACTTCGGAAGCCACCGTGATCGAACACTCCTGAAAGTAGTGTCGTAGCTTCCGGGACGCCATGAAGACCGCGTATGCTATCTTTTGGTAATGAGGGTACCGGGATTTGCATGGTGTGAGGACAGTGGACACGTAGTATACTAGCTTCTGAAGCGGGAACTTGTGTCCGTCCTGTTCTTGCTCGACGATGAGCACGGCGCTCACCACCTGGTGTGTTGCCGATATGTATAATAACATGGGTTCACTGATGTTTGGCGCGGCCAAGATTGGGTTGCTTGCCAAAAGGGCCTTTATTTCCTCCAGTCCGGTCGTTGCCGCGTCCGTCCACTCGAAGTGGTCGATGCGTCGGAGGAGGCGGTAGAGTAGCAAGGGTTTTTCTCCCAATCTGGAGATAAAGCGGCTTAAAGCTGCCACGCATCCCGCAAGCTTTTGGACCTGTTTAAGGTCTGTTGGCGTAGCCAATTGTGACAAAGCTCGGATTTTGGCTGGATTTGCCTCAATTCCTCTATTGGAAATGATGAAGCCCAGCAATTTTCCGGTGGGGACGCTGAAAACACAATTTTCCGGATTGAGCTTGATGTCATATGCACGGAGGTTGTCAAACGTGAGACGTAGATCGTCTATTAGTGACTCGATGTGCCTAGTTTTGATGACGACGTCATCCACATATGCTTCAACTGTCTTGCCGATCTGTTTCTCCAAGCATGTTTGAATCATGCGTTGGTAAGTGGCGCCAGCGTTTTTGAGCCCGAAAGGCATAGTGTTGAAGCAGAAAGGCCCATATGGGGTAATGAATGCCATTGCGGCTTGATCGGACTCCTTCATTTTGATTTGATGGTATCCGAAATATGCGTTGAGGAAGCATAGTGAGTCGTGTCCTGCGGTAGCATCAATGATCTGGTTGATGCGGGGGAGGGGGAAGGGATCCTTAGGGCATGCCTTATTGAGGTCTTTGAAATCGACGCACAGGCGCCAGGATTTATCCTTCTTTGGCACCATCACCAGGTTTGCTAGCCAGTCCGGGTGTTTTATTTCTCTAATGAATCCGGCCTTGATTAGCTTGGCTAGCTCCTCCCCCATAGCTTGACGTTTAGTTTCAGAAAAGTGCCGCAATGCTTGCTTGACTGGTTTGTATCCCTTCAGGATATTAAGGCTGTGTTCGGCCAGCCTGCGTGGGATTCCTAGCATATCTGAAGGGTGCCAGGTGAATATGTCCCAGTTCTCGCGCAGGAACTCTCGTAGCGCGGCATCGACCGTTGGGTCAAGTTGTGCTCCGATGGACGCTGTTTTCTTGGGGTCCGTTGGGTGGACTTGAAATTTGGTTATTTCATCTGCTGGTTTGAAAGTTATGGCCATGTCGTTCCAGGGGTTTATTGCTGCGACTTGGCATACTTCAGCGAGGTCGCGGAGTGCCCTTTTGCGCTGATTTTTTGAAGTAAAGGTCTCGAAGACCGTCAATACTCTGAGGTCATCGTCTTCCGGGGGGTATTGTTCTAGGGTATTCCTTTTGAGGAGATCTTCGCCGCTCTTGGCCACTTGCCGGAGTATCCAACATGCTCTAAGGCTGTGGGTTGGTATGGTGTCTAGTGTTGTATGTATCTTGCATGGCCTATCGAGCCATCCCTCCAGAACAGTTCCGCACCCCGTAATGGGCTTTGATTTCTTTACTATTGGATCAGGCGCCCCATGAGGGTGCATCCTTTTTGCCCTGGCGAGGGGTTGAGTTGAAGCCGGTGGTTCCCAACGAGCTGCCTGAGTTTTCCAGGTGCTTTCCATTGCGCAGTACTTCCGTACTATGTTTGCCAAGTCAGCGAAGTGTAATACGCGATGGCGATTGATGGCGTTGAGGATTCCTTTGTCTGTGCAATTGTTGCAGAATGCTGAGATCGCGTCTTCATCGCGGCAATCTTTAATCTTGTCTTTGACAAGGAGGAATTTGGCCCAGAAGTGGTGGACCGTTTCCTGAGACTGTTGTTGTATGTTCGTGAGAGCGTTTATCTCTGGGTGGGTGGGTGGACTTAAATCTGAACCCTGGCCCAACTTCGGATCCGGAGTCTGAAGATCTTCCGGACTTAAGAGTTCGGGCTCCGGGATATCAATTGACCTTTTGGGCCACTTGTCCGATCCTATGTTCGGAGGACAAGGCGCGTCTTTCTGCCGGTAGGTGTCCGGCTCTTCAAGATCGGAGATCCGAACATAGTTCGTCCTCAACATAGAGGAAGAGTTGTCTTGCTCCTCGACTACCGCTATCTGGTGGGTGATCGGCGGAGTTTTAATTTCTCTCTGGTCGGGTTTAAGCCCAATCCGATTGTAGTCTATAGCGACTCCCAAGGCGGTGATGCGATCTAGGAGTTCGTTTAAAGATGATAGCTCCATCGGATCCATCTGTTTGGAGTATTCGGGATCAACGCGGAGGTGATTTTCGATGACTCGAGAGGTCATCGTCGGCTTAAGGGCCGGACAGGCGGTCATGACAAAGCCACCCAGCCGGAGGGTTTGGCCTGGGGCCAAGGTTCCTTCGGAGGTGATATTTTCCTTGACGACAAGGCGAGCCATCAACCCTTTTGGCAATGACACAGTGGAACTCTCAATGAAAGCACCAATGTCGGTGTCAAAACCGGCGGATCTCGGGTAGGGGGTCCCGAACTGTGCGTCTAGGATCGATGGTAGCAGGAGATGGGGGACACAATGTTTACCCAGGTTCGAGCCCTCTCTATGGAGGCAATACCCTACTTCCTGCTTGATTGATCTTGATGAATATGAGTATTACAAGAGTTGATCTACCACGAGATCGTAATGGCTAAACCCTAAAAGGCTAGCCTGTATGACTATGGTAATGAGTATTATTCGATCCGGACTAAGCCCTCTGGTTTATATAGACACCGGGAGGATTAGGGTTACATAAGGTCGGTTACAGAGAAAGGAAATCTTCATATTTGATTGCCAAGCTTGCCTTCCACGCCAAGGAGAGTCCCATCCGGACACGGGTGAGAGTCTTCGGTCTTCGTATCTTCACGGCCCATCGGTCCGGCCCATGGCTAACAGGCCGGACGCCCGAGGACCCCTTAGTCCAGGACTCCCTTAGAGGGGGCGAGGCCGAGGCCGCCATGGCGCTCGGGGGATAGGAGGACGGGGCGGTTGTCAGGACCCCGATCCTAGGTCACATCGATCTAGCATGTAACACATCATATCACTTTGCGGCCTCACGCACGGTATTCCCACGGGTGCCACCTTACCTGGCCCAGGACCGTTTGCGCCTTTTGGCTCACGTATATGATAGTGTCGCTAGCATCCATATGACAGAGAACCCAGGTCGACATGACTAGTCGTAAACCCATGGTGGCGCTAACTTACAGGGATAGGCATACATGACCCAGCAACGAACGTGTCGATCAACAACGTATGAACCCAAGTCGTAGCAAGCTACAAGGACTTAAAGGAACAACGTGTGACATTTCCCCAAAGGGACAGACACAGGAACAAAGAAGGACACATGCCGGCCAGCCTAAGTGTTCTGAAGCAGTAGCAAGCTACCATGGCTCAGTGGAAGCAAAAGGAGACATTTCCCGGTAAGAGAGGCTACCAAGAATAAACAACTAGGTTGTCGGATCCCACACATACCAAGCATTTCAATAACATACACACAATATGCTTGATATGTGCAAATACAACATGGCATCACAACAAAACTCTATGACTCAAAGTATTTATTCATTAGGCTCCGAGGAGCGAGATATTACAAACATGGGTCTTGTGACCCAACATTCAGAGCATACAAGTCAAAACACATGCGGAAGCTTAACATGTCTGAGTACAGACATCTACAAATGAAAAAGGCTGAGAAGCCTGACTATCTACCAAATCTTGCAGAGGGCACAAGATCGTAGCTGAGGTAACAAGCTAAACATCGAAGTCCACGCGGAACTACTAGCGAGACTGAAGTCTCTCTACAAAAACATAAATTAAGCAAACGTGAGTACAAATGTACCCAGCAAGACTTACATCAGAACTAGCTACATATGCATCAGTATCAACAAAGGGGTGGTGGAGTTTAACTGCAGCAAGCCAGCTTTGACTCGGTGGCTATCCTGAACTATGACTGCAAGTAACTCTTTTGAGGTGGCGCACACGAGTCCACATATTCACCAATCAATACGCCACTATGGATCCGCTCCCGCCTCCCTACGAGAACGCCATCCATAGCACTCACGCTTATCTTGCGCTTTTTAGAGTATCCACTTTCACTTGTCTATGAACTGTTATAGGCAACCCAGAAGTCCTTTACCGCGGACACGGCTATTCGAATAGATCAGTTATAACCCTGCAGGGGTGTACTTATTCACACAAGTTTCCACCACTTAGCGTCTGCACACGACATGTGCTCGGCAGACTTCAAGCGAAAGCCGACGTGGGTGTAGACCACGACCTTACTAACCACACAAGTCTCTAGTCTAGGTTTATCGCCTATTCGGGTTCCATCCACGATGACATCCGGAGTCCTGTTAGCCTGCTACAGCCCGGGTTCCCGGAGTCCTGTTAGCCCAGTTGCTACAGCCCGGATTCACACGCTGCTGACCGACATGCTCGATGTTGTTTCATGTATGCCTGTCCCCGTAAGTTAGTGCCACTTTGGGTCCACGACTAGTCATGTCGGCCCGGGTTCTTTGTCATATGGATGCTAGCGACTATCATATACGTGAGCCAAAAGGCGCAAACGGTCCCGGGCCAGGTAAGGTGGCACCCGTGGGAATACCATGCGCGAGGCCGCAAAGTGATATGATGTGTTACATGCTAGATCGGTGTGACTTAGGATCGGGGTCCTGACAGCGGTGCACCGGCCTCGCCTCCGCCGGCGGCTCCTCCCCCAATGGAGGGCCATGTCGGAGACCAGCCCCGCGAATTCTTCATTAGGCTCCACAAGCCGGTGCATGGTCGCCTTCGTCTCCCCACTCCATTCGCTCGGGAGATGGAGCTCGACCCGCCGCAGGCTTTGAGGCTGCATATGAGGGGCTGCGGGAATGGCAGCATGTGGGTCGACGTCGACTTCCCCGCCCCCCATGTTATGTATCTCCGTAGTGGATGGCAAACCTTCGCTCGTGCCCATAGCCTATTGGAGGGGCTCGTCCTCCACTTCAAATTGATGGAGAACGGCCTGCTCTCCGTCAAGGTCTTTGGGCACTTGGGAACTCGCCTAAGGTGTTGCGTGGAGAGCTCCTCTGATGATGAAACCTCCTCCTCGAGCGGGAGTGACGAGGAGGACAGCGATAGCAACGACGAGGGCGTCAAGCGGGAGGACGCCGACTCCGACTGACCGCGCCGCCCTCCTTCCTCGGCCATGTGCCCTGCCGAGGGTCTTCCTCGTCAAGCTCTCCATCGGCGCGTTCCCCACCGCTTCCTTTTTGCCTTCACCAGCCGCACCTGGGAGGAAAGGGGCAAGAAGTGGATGGCAAACCTTCGCTCGTGCCCATAGCCTATTGGAGCCCCCCCCCCCCCCCCCCCCCCCCCCCCCCCCCCCCCCCCCCCCCCCCCCCCCCCCCCCCCCCCCCCCCCCCCCCCCCCCCCCCCCCCCCCCCCCCCCCCCCCCCCCCCCCCCCCCCCCCCCCCCCCCCCCCCCCCCCCCCCCCCCCCCCCCCCCCCCCCCCCCCCCCCCCCCCCCCCCCCCCCCCCCCCCCCCCCCCCCCCCCCCCCCCCCCCCCCCCCCCCCCCCCCCCCCCCCCCCCCCCCCCCCCCCCCCCCCCCCCCCCCCCCCCCCCCCCCCCCCCCCCCCCCCCCCCCCCCCCCCCCCCCCCCCCCCCCCCCCCCCCCCCCCCCCCCCCCCCCCCCCCCCCCCCCCCCCCCCCCCCCCCCCCCCCCCCCCCCCCCCCCCCCCCCCCCCCCCCCCCCCCCCCCCCCCCCCCCCCCCCCCCCCCCCCCCCCCCCCCCCCCCCCCCCCCCCCCCCCCCCCCCCCCCCCCCCCCCCCCCCCCCCCCCCCCCCCCCCCCCCCCCCCCCCCCCCCCCCCCCCCCCCCCCCCCCCCCCCCCCCCCCCCCCCCCCCCCCCCCCCCCCCCCCCCCCCCCCCCCCCCCCCCCCCCCCCCCCCCCCCCCCCCCCCCCCCCCCCCCCCCCCCCCCCCCCCCCCCCCCCCCCCCCCCCCCCCCCCCCCCCCCCCCCCCCCCCCCCCCCCCCCCCCCCCCCCCCCCCCCCCCCCCCCCCCCCCCCCCCCCCCCCCCCCCCCCCCCCCCCCCCCCCCCCCCCCCCCCCCCCCCCCCCCCCCCCCCCCCCCCCCCCCCCCCCCCCCCCCCCCCCCCCCCCCCCCCCCCCCCCCCCCCCCCCCCCCCCCCCCCCCCCCCCCCCCCCCCCCCCCCCCCCCCCCCCCCCCCCCCCCCCCCCCCCCCCCCCCCCCCCCCCCCCCCCCCCCCCCCCCCCCCCCCCCCCCCCCCCCCCCCCCCCCCCCCCCCCCCCCCCCCCCCCCCCCCCCCCCCCCCCCCCCCCCCCCCCCCCCCCCCCCCCCCCCCCCCCCCCCCCCCCCCCCCCCCCCCCCCCCCCCCCCCCCCCCCCCCCCCCCCCCCCCCCCCCCCCCCCCCCCCCCCCCCCCCCCCCCCCCCCCCCCCCCCCCCCCCCCCCCCCCCCCCCCCCCCCCCCCCCCCCCCCCCCCCCCCCCCCCCCCCCCCCCCCCCCCCCCCCCCCCCCCCCCCCCCCCCCCCCCCCCCCCCCCCCCCCCCCCCCCCCCCCCCCCCCCCCCCCCCCCCCCCCCCCCCCCCCCCCCCCCCCCCCCCCCCCCCCCCCCCCCCCCCCCCCCCCCCCCCCCCCCCCCCCCCCCCCCCCCCCCCCCCCCCCCCCCCCCCCCCCCCCCCCCCCCCCCCCCCCCCCCCCCCCCCCCCCCCCCCCCCCCCCCCCCCCCCCCCCCCCCCCCCCCCCCCCCCCCCCCCCCCCCCCCCCCCCCCCCCCCCCCCCCCCCCCCCCCCCCCCCCCCCCCCCCCCCCCCCCCCCCCCCCCCCCCACAATATCCTGGACAAGCATGCATATACTTATATACATAAACATGGAAATCAACAGGAAACTATACATACTAAGGGATTTCTTTCCCTGACTGCGCACAGGGTCTGCGCCTGGCTCTGTACATAGGGTTACATGCCTTGCCGGCAAAGCTAGTACAAAATGGGGGTTGCCGGGGCTCCCGGCAACCGCGCCTTAGTGGTAAAACTTCTGAAGATGTTCGGTATTCCAGGAATTACTCACCGGAATGCCATCTTCGGTCTCCAGGCGGACTGCGCCGGGCCTGGTGACTCGTATTACCCAATAAGGGCCCTCCCACTTCGGCGTCAACTTGTTTGAATTCTTGGCGGATTGGATCCACCGAAGAACAAGGTCGCCTTCCTCAAGGCTTCGGGCGTGAACCTTGCGGCTATGGTAGCGATGCAAGGCTTGCTGATAGCGAGTGGCTCGCACAGCAGCCCGAAGATGATCTTCTTCAAGGAGCGTCGCATCATCTTGGTGCAACTGCTATTGCTCAAGCTCATCATAAGCGAGCACTCGAGGTGACCTGTATATGAGTTCCGTGGGGAGAACTGCTTCTGCCCCGCATACCAGGGCAAAGGGTGTCTGGCCAGTGGCTCGATTTGGTGTCGTCCTGATTGACCAAAGAACCGTTGGCAATTTATCAATCCAGCGCCTTCCGCACTTGTGTAGCTTGTCAAAAGTTCTGGTCTTGAGGCCTCGCAGCACTTCTGCATTCGCCCTCTCAGCCTGGCCGTTACTTCTGGGATGAGCAACAGAAGCAAAACAGACCTTGCTGCCGAGGTCTTGAATGTACTGCATGAAGGTGCGGCTCGTGAACTGCATGCCGTTATCGGTGATGACTCTGTTCGGCACACCAGAACGGCAGACTAGTCCCTTGAAGAACTTGACGGCTGACTGTGTTATCACCTTTCTCACTGGTTCCACTTCCGGCCACTTTGTGAACTTGTCGATCACGACGTACAAGTACTCGAAGCCCCCGACAGCGCGGGGAAAGGGGCCCAGTATGTCGAGCCCCCAGATCGAAAATGGCCAGGAAAGAGGGATTGTCTGAAGAGCTTGGGCTGGTTGATGAAGCTTCTTTGAATGGCCCCCCCCCCCCCCCCCCCCCCCCCCCCCCCCCCCCCCCCCCCCCCCCCCCCCCCCCCCCCCCCCCCCCCCCCCCCCCCCCCCCCCCCCCCCCCCCCCCCCCCCCCCCCCCCCCCCCCCCCCCCCCCCCCCCCCCCCCCCCCCCCCCCCCCCCCCCCCCCCCCCCCCCCCCCCCCCCCCCCCCCCCCCCCCCCCCCCCCCCCCCCCCCCCCCCCCCCCCCCCCCCCCCCCCCCCCCCCCCCCCCCCCCCCCCCCCCCCCCCCCCCCCCCCCCCCCCCCCCCCCAATGCACTTCAACTTCACGCCGTTCGGTCTCCTTCTGTATAGGGCATCATCCACAAACTGGTACATGCTGGACCGACGGGCTACTTTCTCTGCTTCTTCTTGTTCCTCAGGAAGCTCCCCTGCTTGGAGGAAACGGATGGTGTGTTGTGCCCATGCCGGAGCCTGAGGCTCGACGGCAAGGACTAAAGGCACATCTTCAGCCACAAGGGCAGCTGCCTCTACGGTCAGAGCTTGAGGCTCTACCAGGGGTTGCTGCTCTCCGGCTAGCCTGGGGCACCCGGCAACGTCCTTGCCGGCGGCTCCTGGGAGCTAAGCGGGAAAGTACTTGCCAGGGCTTGCCTTCCTTCGCTTGTTCTGTCCTGCTGATGGCTCGATGGACGGTTGAGTTAATTGAAGCACAAAGGTACCTAGTTCCACAGGCAACTTCAGGGCAACGCGCTTTGACAGGTCGTCTACAATGCCGTTCTCCGCTCGGGGAACATGTTCTGCTTGCAATCCGTCAAAATGCTCTTCCAACTTCCTCACTTCATCCACATAGGCCTCCATCAACGGGCTCTGGTAATCCTTGTTGACTTGCTTAACGACGAGCTGTGAATCACCTCTGATGATGAGCTTCTTGATTCCGAGGTCTGCCGCGATCCTAAGACCGGCAAGCAATCCCTCGTACTCCGCTGTGTACTTGAGGTGCTCCGCGACGAGTAGCACGCCGGCACCTG
>JAAAWM010010975.1:0-57529 GCA_036873465.1 Thinopyrum obtusiflorum | reverse complement strand
GTGGTCCAAAGCGCCCAAGCTAGGGCCCCAAACGTTCTCCACGCAATTCTACGAACTTGCCCGCGAGTATTTTGCATAATGGTCAGAAGACCAGCCATGGACGTTGGATTCCACCCGGGCCCGAAAATCTCGCGAACACCACTCCAAAGAAATACTGCCGGGGCACAGTTAAAGATGATATGATTGGCGTCCTCCTGTGCCCCACAAAGGGCACAGTTCCCGTTTCCAGGACCATGTCGTTTTTGGAGGTTTAGGGCCGACGGCAGACGATCTTGGGCTGCCTGCCAGATGAAGATCTTCACACATCTAATGAATCACAAGACGATGTTGAACATACATCTAATGAATCACTCTCTCTAGGTAATGGTCAATCACAAGACGATGTTGAACATGGATACTATGATGAGGATGATGATAGTGAATTTGATCTCGATGAGTCTATGAGACACTTTGGTCTTATGGCAAACCTTCGCGGCTACATGGCTGGAGGAAAGGAATGGGTTCTTGATAGTGGATGTACCGATCACAAGACCGGAGACAAGGACATGTTTAGTGAGCTTGCTGAAAATGACGGCCCTCGAAAGTATGTCACTTTTGGTGATAACTCAAAGGGTAAGGTGGTTGGCCTTGGTAAGGTGGCCATCTCACATGACAGCTCCATCCAAAATGTTATGCTCGTTGAATCTCTTGGCTATAATTTACTTTCTGTATCTAGACTAGCTGACTTTGGATTCAATGTTTTATTTACTGAAGTAGATTGCCAAGTGTTTCGAAGAGATAATCATAATATGGTCTTTACCGATATACATAGAGGTGATCTATACATTGTTGACTTCACTAAAAAGGCTCAACCTAGAACTTGCTTAATTGCTAAATCATATAAAGGTTGGTTGTGGCATAGAAGGTTAGGTCATGTGGGCATGCGAAATCTTGATAAGCTTATTAAAGGTGATCATATCCTTGGAGTGAAAGATGTTATATTTGACAAAGATAGATTGTGTAGTGCTTGTCAAGCAGGAAAACATGTTGGAGGAAGTCACCCCGTGAAGAACATCATGACCACGAGAAGACCGCTCGAGCTGCTTCATATGGACCTTTTTGGTCCCAACGCCTATAAAAGTATCGGTGGTAATTCGTTCGGTCTAGTCATAGTCGATGATTTTCAAGATTTACGTGGGTGTTCTTTCTAGATGGCAAATCTTAGGTCCAAACAATCTTCAAGAACTTCGCCAGGAAGGCCCAAAATCAATTTGAAGTGAAGATCAAGAAGGTTTGCAGCGACAATGGAACGGAGTTCAAGAACGCAAATGTGGACACCTTTCTTGACGAAGAAGGGATTTCACATGAGTTCTCGGCTACGTACACACCTCAACAAAATGGAGTTGTTGAGAGGAAGAACCGGACTCTTATTGAGATGGCGAGAACGATGCTTGATGAGTACAAGACGCCAAAACACTTTTGGGCGGAAGCAGTTGAGACAGCTTGTCATGCAACAAATCGTCTATATCTTTACAAGCTACTCGGCAAGACGGCATACGAGCTTCTCACCGGTAACAAACACCAAGTTGGATACTTTTGAGTATTCGGCTCAAAGTGCTATATTCTTGATAAGCATCGTCGTTCTAAATTTGCTCCTAAATCTCATGAGGGTTTCCTACTCGGTCATGACTCAAACTCTCACACTTACCGTGTCTATAACAATTTCACCTGAGAGGTTGAACAGACGGTAGATGTGAAGTTTGATAAATCTAATGGCTCGCAAGTAGAGCAGTTGCCAATTGATGTAGGAGACAAAGACCCTTCGAAAGCAATCCAAGACTTGTCTATAGGCAAGATTCACATAACGAAGGTGAAGGAGAGCACCTCGTCTGTCCAAGTGGAAGCTTCGACCTCACGACAAGGTGAACCACGAATTGACTCTTGATAACCCACAAGTATAGGGGATCGCAACAGTTTTCGAGGGTAGAGTATTCAACCCAAATTTATAGATTCGACACAAGGGGAGCCAAAGAATATTTGAAGGTATTAGCAGCTGAGTTGTCAATTCAACCACACCCGGCGATTAATTATCTGCAGCAAGTAATCAGTAGCAAAGTAATGTGATAGTTTTGATAATAGTAACAGTAGCAATGGTAACTGTAACAGTGGTAGCAGTAATTTTGTAGCAAGTATAACAGTGATGATAACAGTAGTAACTTAGCAAGAACAATATAAGATAAATTCATAGTCATTGGATCGATGACTTGTTGGATGATATTCATCATGAGACAGTTATAACCTAGGGCGATATGGCACTAGCTCCAGTTCATCAATATAATGTAGGCATGTATTCTGTAAATAGTCATACGTGCTTATGGAAAGAACTTGCATGCATTCTTTTGTCCTACCCTCCCGTGGCAGCGGGGTCCATGTTGGAAACTAAGGGATATTCAGGTCTCCTTTTAATAGAGAACCGGAACAAAGCATTAACACATAGTGAATACATGAACTCCTCAAACTACGGTCATCACCGGGAGTGGTCCCGACTATTGTCACTCCGGGGTTGCCCGATCATAACACGTAGTAGGTGACTATAACTTGCAAGATCAGATCTAAAACATTGATATAATTGTGATAACATAAATGGTTCAGATCTGAGTTCATGGCACCCGGGCCCAAAGTGACAAGCATTAAGCATGGCAAAGTCATAGCAACATCAATCTTAGAACATAGTGGATAGTAGGGATCAAGCCCTAACAAAACTAACTCGATTACATGATGAATCTCATCCAACTCCTCACCGACCAGTGAGCCTACGAAGGAATTACTCACTCCCGGTGGGGAGCATCATAGAATTGGCGATGGAGAAGGGTTGGTGATGACGAAGAACGAAGATCCCCCTCTTCGGAGCCCCAAACGGACTCCAGATCTGGCCTCCCGATGAAGAACAGGAGGTGATGGCGGCTCTGTCTCGTGGAGCGCGATAATTCTTTCTCCCTCATTTTTTTCTAGAAAAATAGGATTTTATAGCGTTGGTTTCAGGGTCTGTGGGGCCACCAGGTGGGGACAACCCACATGGGCACGCCAGGAGAGGGAAGCGCACCCTGGTGGGTTGTGCCCACCCAGGTGCCCCTCTCCGGTAGGTCTTGGCTCCAGAAATTCTTATTTATTATATAAAAATTCCTCGCAAAGTTTCATTCCATTCCAAGAACTTTTATTTCTGCACAAAAACAACACCATGGTAGTTCTGCTAAAAACAGCGTCAGTCCAGGGTTAGTTTCATTCAAATCATGCAAATTAGAGTCCAAAACAAGAGGAAAAGCATTAGGAAAAGTAGATACGTTGGAGACGTATCAACTCCCCCAAGCTTAAACCTTTGCTTGTCCAAGTAATTCAGTTGATAAACTGAAAGTGAAAAAGAAAAACTTTTACGAACTCTTTTTCTCTTGTTTGCATAAATAAGCTTAAACAGCACCCAGGTTTTCAGCCAACATTATAACTAACCATGCCGACAATAAATCTTAAAGATTATATTAACTCATATCAATGACATAATCAGCTAGCGAGCAATAATAAGATATCTCAAACAGCAACACGTTGTCAAAACAACCATGATATAATATGACAATAGTGGTATCTCGCTAGCCCTTTCTGAGACCGCAAAACATAAATGCAGAGCACCTCCAAAGTTCAAGCAGCGACTAAACAATGTAATTCATGGTAGAAAAGATCCAGTCATGATGCACCCAACATTAGCTACACACAATGCATAAGTCATGACAACTGTGCTCTTAGGTTCTAGCGCTTGTTTTATAAGGTGATTACACAACATAAAAGTAAATAGATAGTCTCTTCGCAGAGGGAAGCAGTGATTTGCAGAGGTGCCAGAGCTCAAGTTTTAAAATAGAGGTAAATGATATTTTGAGGCATGCACCCTTCTCATTTACTTCATGACCATCAGTTATCAATATCTTCCATGCTAAGCATGCTAGTGGCGGTTCCCAAGCGATAAAAGTAAAGGTTTTGACTCCATTGGGAGTTTTTGTTTGATTATTTGAGAGATCATTTCTTTTGCAGTTTGGGACTGGGCATCCCTATTACCGCCCTTTTCTCATGCGATGGCGAGTGAATAAACATTCGACCTGAGAATAACCCGCTTAGCATGGAAGATACCAACCACCTCATGTCATTCCATGAATGATCCAGGCACACAAAAAGGATATTTATTAGAAGTTTTTTAGAGGTGGCACATGCAAATTTACTTAGGATGGCAGGGAACCGTATATAGGTAGGTCTGGTGGACTCATCTAGAATAATTTTGGGTTCAAGGTTTTTGATGTACAAGCAGAGTTCCCACATAGTACAGGCAAAGGCTAGCAATTAGATTGAGAAGCGGCCAGCTAGAGAGCAACAATGGTCATAAACATGCATTATGCATAAGTAACATTGGACACTAGCATGAGTAGGATATGAACACCATGAACATAAATATCATAGAGGCTATGTTGGTTTTGATTCAACTACATGCATGAACATGTGCCAAGTCAAGCCACTCGAATATTCAGAGGAGGATACCATATCATCATACTACATCACAATCATTTTAACGCAATGTTGATATCCAAGATAAATCATTATCCACTACTAGCTGCTTATGCATGGCATGAGAAACTATAATCTCTAATTGTCATTGCAAACATGTTTAATCATAATGGGCTGAATCATGGATACTTGGTTAAACATATTTACACAAACAGAACAAGTTGAGTTCATACATGTTTCTCTCTGCCACGGCCAGTTCATCGAGTATCGTCATTATTGCCTTTCACTTGCACGACCGAACGATATGAAAATAATTATAGTGCAAGAGTGTTGTGGACTAAGCTGGAATCTGCAAACATTTTATTCAACAGGAGAAGACAAGGTAAAATGGGCTCTTTATTGGATCAACAATTATTCATATGAGAGCCACTCAACATTTTCATCGTGATCTTCTCCTCGGCAAGACTCGAATAAAAAGAAAAAGAAATTCAGAGAAACACACTGCAATATTTTTGGAGTTTTAGTTTTCTTGAACAAGCAAATAAAGGGAAAAGCAAAAACGACAAAAACTATTTACACGGGAAAGCTCCCAACAAGCAAAAGAAGAACAAGGAAATATTTTTGGATTTTCTTTTTAATATTACTACTAAGCATGCATAGCAAGTAAATTAACTACAACTAATTTTTTGGTTTTTCTAAGGTTTTTCAAACACACAAGAAGAAAGCAAGAAAATAAATCTAAACATGGATGATACAATCAAAAAGTGTGAACACCGACAAATGAAAATAAGTGGACATGAATGTAATGTCGGTGAGAATACGTACTCCCCCAAGCTTAGGCTTTTGGCCTAACTTGGTAAACAGTCCGTAGTCTGGATGGTAGTAGGGGTACTGACGAGCGGGCATCCACTCATCCCACTGCTGAGGTTCCTCCGCTGCCTCTGCAGCAGCATGAGCGTTCTGGTAGGCGATAATGTCCGTAGGCATAGTCCTATATCCGCCCCTGGCAACAGCATCAAACAAAGCAGGAGCAGGCAATGGAATAATATCACGAGTTTCAATGCTAAAAACCAGGTTATAGGGAAAAGGAATGTCAGGAGAATCCCCCCCCCCCCCCCCCCCCCCCCCCCCCCCCCCCCCCCCCCCCCCCCCCCCCCCCCCCCCCCCCCCCCCCCCCCCCCCCCCCCCCCCCCCCCCCCCCCCCCCCCCCCCCCCCCCCCCCCCCCCCCCCCCCCCCCCCCCCCCCCCCCCCCCCCCCCCCCCCCCCCCCCCCCCCCCCCCCCCCCCCCCCCCCCCCCCCCCCCCCCCCCCCCCCCCCCCCCCCCCCCCCCCCCCCCCCCCCCCCCCCCCCCCCCCCCCCCCCCCCCCCCCCCCCCCCCCCCCCCCCCCCCCCCCCCCCCCCCCCCCCCCCCCCCCCCCCCCCCCCCCCCCCCCCCCCCCCCCCCCCCCCCCCCCCCCCCCCCCCCCCCCCCCCCCCCCCCCCCCCCCCCCCCCCCCCCCCCCCCCCCCCCCCCCCCCCCCCCCCCCCCCCCCCCCCCCCCCCCCCCCCCCCCCCCCCCCCCCCCCCCCCCCCCCCCCCCCCCCCCCCCCCCCCCCCCCCCCCCCCCCCCCCCCCCCCCCCCCCCCCCCCCCCCCCCCCCCCCCCCCCCCCCCCCCCCCCCCCCCCCCCCCCCCCCCCCCCCCCCCCCCCCCCCCCCCCCCCCCCCCCCCCCCCCCCCCCCCCCCCCCCCCCCCCCCCCCCCCCCCCCCCCCCCCCCCCCCCCCCCCCCCCCCCCCCCCCCCCCCCCCCCCCCCCCCCCCCCCCCCCCCCCCCCCCCCCCCCCCCCCCCCCCCCCCCCCCCCCCCCCCCCCCCCCCCCCCCCCCCCCCCCCCCCCCCCCCCCCCCCCCCCCCCCCCCCCCCCCCCCCCCCCCCCCCCCCCCCCCCCCCCCCCCCCCCCCCCCCCCCCCCCCCCCCCCCCCCCCCCCCCCCCCCCCCCCCCCCCCCCCCCCCCCCCCCCCCCCCCCCCCCCCCCCCCCCCCCCCCCCCCCCCCCCCCCCCCCCCCCCCCCCCCCCCCCCCCCCCCCCCCCCCCCCCCCCCCCCCCCCCCCCCCCCCCCCCCCCCCCCCCCCCCCCCCCCCCCCCCCCCCCCCCCCCCCCCCCCCCCCCCCCCCCCCCCCCCCCCCCCCCCCCCCCCCCCCCCCCCCCCCCCCCCCCCCCCCCCCCCCCCCCCCCCCCCCCCCCCCCCCCCCCCCCCCCCCCCCCCCCCCCCCCCCCCCCCCCCCCCCCCCCCCCCCCCCCCCCCCCCCCCCCCCCCCCCCCCCCCCCCCCCAGTAGGTAGAGGTATTTGAAAACTTCCAATAGTGATTGTCGGAGATTTTTCAATAACATTAATACCATTCACTTGGAATTGTTTCTTCGGAAAGTGCACCGTACGCTCATTACCATTGATATGAAAAGTGACCTTGCTTTTATTGCAATCAATAACAGCCCCTGCAGTATTCAAGAAGGGTCTACCAAGGATAATCGACATGTGGTCGTCCTCGGGCATCTCAAGTATAACAAAGTCAGTCAAAATAGTAACATTAGCAACAACAACGGGCACATCCTCACAGATACCGATATGTATGGCAGTTGATTTGTCAGCCATTTGCAAAGATATTTCAGTAGGTGTGAGTTTATTCATGTCAAGTCTTTTATATAAAGAGAAAGGCATAACACTAACACCATCTCCTAAATCACATAAAGCAGTTTTCACAAAATTCTTTTTGATGGAGCAAGGTATAGTTGGTATTCCCGGATCTCCATGTTTTTTAGGTACTCCATCTTTAAAAGTATAATTAGCAAGCATAGTGGAGATTTCAGCTTCCGGTATTTTTCTCTTATTAGTGATGATGTCTTTCATATACTTTGCATAAGGAGGCATTTTCAAGATATCAATCAAGCGAGTACGCAAAAAGACTGGCCTCAGTATTTCAGCAAAGCGTTCAAATTCTTCATCATCATTCTTTTTAGTTGACTTGGGTGGAAAAGGCATAGGTTTTTGAACCCACGGTTCTCTTTCTTTAACGTGTTTTCTAGCCACAAAGTCTCTTTTATCATATCTTTTATTCTTAGGCTGTGGGTTATCAAGATCAACAAGTGGTTCTATCTCAACATCATTATCTGGTTCTTTATTATTTGTTTGAGTGTCTTCATGAACCTCATCATTATCTTTTTCATTGTCACTAGGTGAGTGTTCATTACCAGATTGAGTTTCAGCATCAGAGATAGAACATTCACTATCATCATCAGGAGGTTTTTCTATTTCAGGTTCACTAGAAGCATGCAAAGTCCTATCATTTTTCTTCTTCTTTTTCTTTCTAGAAGGACTAGGTGCATCAGCGTTAACTCTTTGTGAATCTTGTTCAATTCTTTTTGGGTGTCCC
This sequence comes from Thinopyrum obtusiflorum, assembly GCA_036873465.1. Taxonomy (NCBI): domain Eukaryota; kingdom Viridiplantae; phylum Streptophyta; class Magnoliopsida; order Poales; family Poaceae; genus Thinopyrum; species Thinopyrum obtusiflorum. The sequence goes on along the minus strand of JAAAWM010010975.1, from coordinate 49,602 downwards.
TCAGGATAAAGTGGTTCCTGAGTCATTTTACCTCCTCTAGTTGCAACTCTAACAACAAAGTCATGTATATTGTTATTCATTTCATCAAGTAATTCTCTTTGTGATTTAGCAACTTGTTCTAACTGAGTTTGAACCATAGAAGCATGTTTTCCAACACATGTAACATCATTTGAGATTCTAAATACAAGTCACTCAAGCGAGCAATCATATCAGAATTGTATTTCAATTGTTTCATAACATTTGCATTGAAGTGATCTTGTTTTCTAATGTAATTTTCAAACTCATAAAGGCATTGGCTAGGATGCATATTGTGAGGATTTTCATTATCATTGAACTTCATTAGAGAATTTACCTCTACCACCTTGGGTGGTGGTGGTGTATTAAGCATGTGTATTTCTTCAATAGGAGGTAAATTTTTAACATCCTCAGCTTTAATACCTTTTTCCTTCATAGATTTCTTTGCCTCTTGCATATCTTCAGGACTGAGATATAATATACCCCTCTTCTTCGGAGTGGGTTTAATCGGTGGTTCAGGAAGAGTCCAATCAACATAATTTTTAATATATTATTCAATAATTCTTCAGCTTGTCCAACAGTTCGTTCCCTAAAAACACAACCAGTACAACTATCTAGGAAGTCCCTAGAAGCATCGGTTAGTCCATTATAGAAGATATCAAGTATTTCATTTTTCTTAAGAGGATGATCAGGCAAAGCATTAAGTAATTGGCAAAGCCTCCCCCAAGCTTTTGGGAGACTCTTTTCTTTAGTTTTCACAAAGTTAAATATTTCCTGTAAAGCAGCTTGTTTCTTATGAGCAGGGAAATATTTTTCAAAGAAGTAATAAATCATATCCTGGGGACTACGCACACAACCAGGAGCAAGAGTATTGTACCAAGCTTTAGCATCACCCTTTAATAAGAACAGAAATAATTTGAGAATAAAGTAATAGCGAGTTTTCTCATCATGAGTAAAAAGGGTGGCTGTGTCATTCAACTTAGTAAGATGTGCCACAACAGTTTCAGTTTCATAACCATGAAAAGGATCAGATTCAACCAAAGAAATTAACTCTGGGTCGACAGAGAATTCATAATCCTTATCATCAATAAAGATAGGTGAAGTAGCAAACTTAGGATCATATTTCATTCTAGCATTCAGAGATTTTTCTTTATACTTGCATAATAATTTCTCTAGATCATCTCTATCCTTACAAGCAAGAATATCTCTAGTTGCCTCCTCATTCATAACATAACCTTCCGGTACCTTAGGCAATTCATATCTAGGAAGGCTAGTTCTAGCAGGTGTTTCAGGAGTTTCAGTTTCAAGCTCATCATCAGATTCAACAACATCATGTTGTATTACTCTAGCAATTTGTTCATCAAGAAATTCACCAAGTGGCACATCATCATTATCAAGCAAGGTACTAGCATCATCATAACCATTATCCATAGCAGAAGTAGCATCATCAATAACTTGCGACATATTAGAATTGATAGCATGTGGTGTTGTTGCAAGTTTACTTATAACAGAAGGTGAATCTAAAGTAGAACTAGATGGCAGTTCCTTACCTCCCCTCGTCTTTGAGGGAAATATCTTAGTCTTAGCATTCTTCAGATTCTTCATAGTGATAATATGATAATAATCCCCAGTGACTCAACAAATATAGCTATGCTCCCCAGCAACGGTGCCAGAAAAAGGTCTTGATAACCCACAAGTATAGGGGATCGCAACAATTTTCGAGGGTAGAGTATTCAACCCAAATTTATAGATTCAACACAAGGGGAGCCAAAGAATATTTGAAGGTATTAGCACCTGAGTTGTCAATTCAACCACACCTGGAGATTAATTATCTGCAGCAAGTAATCAGTAGCAAAGTAATATGATAGTTTTTACAATAGTAACAGTAGCAACGGTAACGGTAACAGTGATAGCAGTAATTTTGTAGCAAGTGTAACAGTGATGATAACAGTAGTAACTTAGCAAGAACAATATAAGATAAATTCGTAGGCATTGGATCGGTGACTTGTTGGATGATATTCATCATGAGACAGTTATAACCTAGGGCGATACAGCACTAGCTCCAGTTCATCAATATAATGTAGGCATGTATTCCGTAAATAGTCATATGTGCTTATGGAAAGAACTTGCGTGACATCTTTTGTCCTACCCTCCCATGGCAGCGGGGTCCATATTGGAAACTAAGGGATATTAAGGTCTCCTTTTAATAGAGAACCGGAACAAAGCATTAACACATAGTGAATACATGAACTCCTCAAACTACGGTCATCACCGGGAGTTGTCCCGACTATTGTCACTCCGGGGTTGCCGGATCATTACACGTAGTAGGTGACTATAACTTGCAAGATCGGATCTAAAACATGGATATAATTGTGATAACATAAATGGTTCAGATCAGAGTTCATGGCACCCGGGCCCAAAGTGACAAGCATTAAGCATGGCAAAGTTATAGCAACATCAATCTTAGAACATAGTGGATACTAGGGATCAAGCCCTAACAAAAATAACTCGATTACATGATGAATCTCATCCAACTCGTCTCCGACCAGCGAGCCTACGAAGGAATTACTCACTCCCGGTGGGGAGCATCATGGAATTGGCGATGGAGAAGGGTTGGTGATGATGAAGAATGAAGATCCCCCTCTCCGGTGCCCCAAACAGACTCCAGATCTGGCCTCCCGATGAAGAACAGGAGGTGAAGGCGGCTTCATCTCGTGTATCGTGATAATTCTTTCTCCCTCATTTTTTCTGGAAAAATAGGATTTTATAGTGTCGGTTTCAGGGTCTGCGGGGCCACTAGGTGGGGACAACCCACTTGGGCGCGCCAGGAGAGGGGGGCGCGCCCTGGTGGGTTGTGCCCACCCAGGTGCCCCTCTCTAGTAGGTCTTGGCTCCATAAATTCTTATTTATTATATAAAAATTCCTCGCAAAGTTTTGTTCCATTCCGAGAACTTTTATTTCTGCACAAAAACAACACCATGGTAGTTCTGCTGAAAGCAACGTCAGTCCGGGGTTAGTTTCATTCAAATCATGCAAATTAGAGTCCAAAACAAGAGGAAAAGCGTTAGGAAAAGTAGATACATTGGAGACGTATCAGCATCCACAAGTGGGACACGCCAAGATGAAGAAAACGTGGAAGTACACCAAGATGAACCGCATCAACCTCCTTCTCCACCTCCACAAGAGAACAACAACACCAACAACGAAGAAGGCCAAGAGGATGAACAAGATGATGAAGAACATGTTCCACCCTGACCCAAACAAAAGTTCTCACGTGTTAGAGCAAGAGTTTCAAGAGACCATCCCGTCAAACAAATATTTAACGATATCCAAACCGGGAGAATTACTCGCTCTAAAACTCGTTTGGCAAATTTTTGTGAACATTATTCAGTCATCTCTAGTATTGAACCTATGAAGGTTGAAGAAGCGCTTGATGATCCAGATTGGGTGAACACCATGCACGAAGAGCTACACAACTTCGAGAGGAACCAAGTGTGGACATTGGTAGATAAGCCGGACAACAACCAAAATTTCATTGGAACCAAATGGGTGTTTCGGAATAAGCAAGATGAAGATGGACAAGTTGTACGCAACAAGGCCCTTCTCGTTGCTCAAGGCTACACTCAAGTCGAAGGTATGGACTATGGTGAGACATATGCCCCCGTTGCTAGACTTGAGTCCATACGCATCTTACTTTCTTATGCCAATCACCATAACATTACTTTGTATCAAATGGACATTAAAAGTGCTTTTCTAAATGGTGAAATTGAGGAGGAAGTTTATGTTAAACAACCTCCTGGCTTTGTTAATCCTAAGAAACCCGGCCATGTTTACAAACTTCACAAAGCTCTTTATGGTCTTAAACAAGCTCCTAGAGCGTGGTATAAATGCTTGACCAAGTTTCTTATTGAAAAAGGCTTTGAGTTGGAAAGATCGATTCTACTCATTTTACTAAAAGGGTTAATGGAGAATTATTTGTGTGCCAAATTTATGTGGATGATATCATATTTGGTTCGACTAACCCTCTTTTAGTGAAAAGTTTGGAAGGCTAATGTCGGAGAAGTTTGAGATGTATATGATGAGTGAGCTCAAGTTCTTTCTTGGTTTGCAAATCAAGCATACTAAGGAGGGCACCTTTGTTTCTCAAACAATGTATACCAAGGACTTATTCAAGAAGTTCAACATGCAAGAAAGCAAAGGAATGAAAACACCTATGCCTACTAGTTGACATCTTAACTTGACAAAGGATGGCAAACCGGTTGACCAAAAGGTCTATTGTTCTATGATTGGTTCATTGTTATATATATGTGCCTCCCGTCCCGATATTATGCTAAGTGTGTGCATGTGTGCACGATATCAAGCGGCCCCTAAGGAATGTCATCTTAAGGCTGTGAAAAGGATAGTGAGTTACCTAATTCATACACCAAACTTTGGCATTTGGTATCCTAAGAGGTCTTCCTTTGATCTTGTTGGCTACTCCGATTCGGACTATGCCGGTGACAAGGTTGATAGAAAGTCCACTTTGGGTACTTTTCAATTTCTTGGTAGATCTCTTGTATCTTGGTCCTCCAAGAAACAAAACTCGGTATCCTTATCCACAACCGAAGCGGAATACATTGCCGCCGGTTCATGTTGTGCTCAATTACTTTGGATGACCCAAACTCTTAAATATTATGGGATATATGTGCATGAAACATGTTCCATTGCTTTGTGATAATGAAAATGCTATTAAGATTGCTCACAATCCCGTGCAACATTCTTGAACTAAGCATATTGAAGTTCGTAATCATTTCATTCGAGATCATGTTGCTAAAGGAGACATCGATCTTAAGCATGTTCGCACCAATAAGCAATTGGCGGATATATTCACCAAACCGCTTGATGAGAAAGTATTTTGCCATTTGAGAGGTGAATTGAACATCATTGATGCTTCAAACTTGGAGTAGAGACTCCATTTGGATACATGCAAGGCATGAGCCTTTGACTAATCCTTGATATCTCTCTTATGATAACGACCAGATGTCTTGGATCTATACTTGTACCCTTGCATGCTATCTAATCCTTGTAGGTACTTGGATGAATCTAAATCTATAGATTGCAACTCTTGAGCAATCTCTACATGACCAAGTCTCTACAATATGGTGGTTGAAGACAAGGAAGCATAAATCCTCTCAACATATCCTTTGACAATTTCTATATATCAAATTTCATTTGGTATCAAACTTCATGCTTGTCATTTTGGATACACAAGTGCTCTTCCTTGCAAGACTAACCCATGTAGGTAGATGAACTGAAACTATAATTGGTGCTCCCAACTCTTGATGAGCTACATCAACCTTGAGCATCCTACACAAGTTCGACTACATGATCAAGATCAACACCACCACACAAGGAATGTCATTCCATCTTAGAGAAGCTTTACCGGAAGACATAGGTCAAAGCAGCTCAACAAGATGTGAATACATCAAATGCTTAAACGAAAAATGGTAACCCCATTTTGAGCTTAAACGATGAGTATGACCTATGATCAAGTGTTCTCCCTTGACTCCTCAGTCAATATACTCTAACATAGGTGACTTTGTCGCTGACCCTTTCTAGATGAAGGTCTCTAGTGTTTCTTTGAGTTCTTGCATTTGTGCCTAGCATGTTTCCCTTTCATTTCATCTAGATGTCGTTTCTTTGTCTGTTAGGTTCTGCATTCCCTGCATCCAATTCATTGCAAATCTTTCAGTTAATTCCCTGCAAATCTTTGTGAGATCTTATTTGCCTAGTGAGCTGAGATGACAAAATCTTTTCTTCAGTATTGAACTCGGTCTCACCGATTATTACATCCCAGCTAGACCGAACTACAATGCTACATTGTAGATTGTTCATCGGTTCAGCCAACAAGGACAAACCCGGTCTAACCGATATGCACCATCTATGACACTGCCAACTCGGTGTCACCGATGAAAATAACTCCGCGCTACCGATTTCACTACTGAGAAAGCATTTTGCCATTGCCATTGTCATTTCCTTTCCAGCTCCACTCGATGATTCTTGTCCTCTACTAGCATCTTAAATTACATGCTGCTTTGTAAATATGATTCAAGGACCAAACCTACTTGACTTATGCTCTAGGAGATCCCTTCTTGGAAATTGATGTCAAAGGGGGAGAGAGAGCACATCAAAGCTTATCACATAAGAGAGAAAGCACATCTGAGCTTCTCCAGATACTTATCAATAATAGAGGAGAGAAGTCACATGTCTTTAAGAGGGGAAAGACATGTTAAGTAGTTGTTATGTTGCCTTGTCCAGATTTTCTTTTCCCCTATCTTCTCCCATTATCCAATATCAGATTCAGGGGGAGAAAGAGCTCATATCTAAGGGAGGAAAATCTTTGGAATTCATTGCATATCTTTATTCTTTGGGGACATGTCTATATCCAAATAGAGTACTAAGTACTCACTCACTACATGTCATCCCAATCTTGGTACTTTTGTGGTTTTCTCAATGTGCTTTGTTTAGTAGGTGTTCTTGTGTTATCTAACCCTGTTTTCTCAAGTTCACCTCCTCCAAAGCCAGCTCAAGACCACAAGGTAAGTATATGCATCACACTCATGTGCATGATGATATCTTGCTGATGTACATATTGTTTGCAAGAAGGACTCATGAACATGGAGGTACATTTCCTATATTCACATCATTTGCCTTGAGGCATATAGCCAAGATACATGTAACTCATTGCTTGCTCTGACATGCTTATGCATTCACATGTTCTTACATTCTACATTTACATGATTGCATACATGTAGGGGGAGCCTATGCATGTTACATGTCTTTCCAAAGCTTTACATGTTATTCTTCGTATCTTTATCTAAAGCTTTGATGTATGTTGTCATCAATTACCAAAAAGGGGGAGATTGAAAGCACAAGTGCTCCCTGGGTGATTTTGGTAATTAATGTCAACATATCTCTTGTTAGACTAATATTTCCATCTAGTATATTTCAGAAAGTTTAGCAAAGGCATGGCATGGACAAGAGGATATGGAACCCCTTCAAAATGCTAAGGACAAATATTGGCAAAAGCTCAAGACTCTTCATTTCTATTTTAGTGATCCAAGATCACATTGAGTCCATAGGAAAGCCAATACTATTAAAAGGGGATGAGGTGTTGCTTAATGGTCTACTTGCTCAAAATGCTTAGTGATATGCTCCAAAACCCTCAACCACTTTCTCGTATACAAATATGTCCTAAACCTAAAGTCAAACTCGGCCCCACCGATTTGATCCATCCGGCGCCACCGAGTTCACTTGACATAGCCACTGCCAGAAATCCTAATCAGTTCGGTCTCACCGGTGGGATCTCAGTCTCACCGAGATGGGCTTGCAAACTCTCTTTGCCTGTTGCAATTATTTTGGTCTCACCGAGATATGCAGTCAGTCTCACCGAGTTTGTGTAATCGATCAAACTGAGTTTAGGTTTTACCCTAACCCTAGCACATCGGTCCCACCGAGTTGATCATGTCGGTCCCACCGAAAATCCTAACGTTCACATTCTGGACTGAATCGGTCTCACCGAGTTCATACATTCGGTCTGACCGAGTTGGCTCTTTTGTGTGTAACGGTTAGATTTTGTGTGGAGGCTATATATACCCCACCACCCTCCTCTCCACAAGTGAGAGAGCCATCAGAACGTGCCTACACTTCCAGCATTCATTTTTCTGAGAGAGAACCACCTACTCATGTGTTAAGACCAAGACATTCCATTCCAACCACAAGAATCTTGATCTCTAGCCTTCCCCAAGTTGCTTTCCACTCAAATCATCTTTCCACCATAGCCAAATCTGTGAGAGAGAGTTGAGTGTTGGGGAGACTATCATTTGAAGCACAAGAGCAAGGAATTCATCATCAACACACCATCTATTACCTTTTGGAGAGTGGTGTCTCCTAGATTGGTTAGGTGTCACTTGGGAGCCTCCGTCAAGATTGTGGAGTTGAACCAAGGAGTTTGTAGGGGCAAGGAGATCGCCTACTTCGTGCAGATCTACCCAAGTGAGGCAAGTCCTTCGTGGGCGATGGCCATGGTGGGATAGACAAGCACTACTGGAGGATGCTGCTAACGCGACACTACGATCAGAGACCCTTTGATGAAACTGTGTGCGATCCAATAATCGCAAACGGTGGTGTAAAAAATCGTCAAAAAAGGTGCAAAACATTTGCGATGGAGGATGCATCAAACACGGTTCAGATTTTAGTTGCGTGTGAGATGCAAGGCATACGGTTCAGTTCAATTAACTGCTTGCGATGAGGAGGAACAAAAGAAACGGGCAGCCAGATGAAGGTGTGTGCGATATACAGCATACGGTTCACTCGGATGAACTGTTTGTGATTAGGCAACACAAAAGAAACGGTCAACCAGATCAAGGTATGTGCGATATACGGCATGCGGTTCACTCGGATGAACTGTTTGCGTTGAGACAAGAGAACAGAAACGGATCAACTTAACAAGATGTGTGCGATACACGGCAAACAGGTCTGTAATTGGAAACGTGTGCGAAGACCGATAACAACACAGACGATTGCTGCTAACAAGCCATGTGTGTTGTGAGCAAATGATTGCTGGTATACAATTGTGAGTGATTGATGAAAACATCACCGACGGATTCCATTGTTTAGTCTGTGTGCGATGTGTTTTTCTTTGTACGCACAACGTCTACGCTCTGCCTACAGAGCAACAACATATATACTTAAAAAGACAGCATTGCATAACCAAATTAAGCATACAAATACACAAGTGACTACACACATAACATTTCCACACACCAAAGTAAGCAATTACATGCATACTAAACTAGGAGAAACGAGGATCTAATCATCTACTTATTGTTGCGATGATGCTTGCCATTTCTCTGCTTTCGGCTGGATCCTTGGCTGTTTTGGGGAAGGAGGCACTTTCTCATGTCAACAATTCGCCTGTACATGTCGTAGCTCGTGTACACCTCCTTGGCCACGTACACGACGTGAGCTTTGTCGAGTTTCTCCATCCAGGCCGAGTGCCAGGCACGCTTGTCCATGTTGCATGAATCCTTCATGTCTCTGTAGCAGGGGTCAATGATGGCCTCGGCGAGGAGAACCAGTGAGTCCTTCTCATGCTCCTTGCTGCCCTAGATCTTGTATTAGCCATGGATGTCGACAAGATTCTGGCAGGCGATGCCCAAATTCTCGAGCACCTTTACATCATTGGTGATGTCCACCATAGCGAACATGTAGTGGGGGCTGTTGACAAACCTGGCGTAATGCTTGCAAGGCCTTGTGGCCAGGCAGTAGTGGTAGACGAGGACGTGGTGGCGCACGCACATCTGGGCGATGGCGACCTTGGGATGAGACCCGGCACGAGCGCATGTGTACTCAAGGTCGAACCCGACCACCTTGTACTTCTCCTCGGCAAGCAACAGCTCCATGATGTGGATGGAGTGCTCCACCTAGACCGGGTCGTTGGTGTACACCACTGAGAGGTCCATGAACCTTCTGTGGGTGTCCACCGCGGCACGCATGGTGAACTGCTGCTTGTCGTCGGCAGCCGCTCGGAGCGCCATTGGAGCCGCGCAGGATACCCTCTAAGAATTTCTCGTGGTGGGTGTGCTTCTTGCAATGGTGGGGCGCGATCGAAAGGTTGAAGAGACACAAGGGTTAAATGTTCGCTGTAATAAATGGGGGCCGGCCGGCCTGTAATCATCACGTCTTGTCATGACGTTCATAGCGGAGGATTCCAGTGCACACTTGACAACGCTGCACCGCACGCGTTTTGTTTGACCACGCGTGGGCTCGAAGAGGTGCCAAATGTATTGTCGGTGAGCATGTTCCTGCGCTACTGCGCAGTTTACCGTGCAAGCTTCCCACCCGGCTAGTTTGGCCACGCGTCGGCTAGAAGTGGGACAAATCATGGGCGTTTATCAGCAAAAAGCTTTGTAAAAACGAAGTGTGTGGAATGACTTTGGTCATAAGTTTACCCGTGGGTGATGAGGTCAAAGTTACACAGAAGGGTGATGATAGACACTCGAGTGCGATAATTAATTCTGCTCTCTACAGGGCACATAGTGGAAGAAACCAACTGTGTGCAATAATGTCGAAGATCGCAGTCGAGTTAGCTATACAGATCGTGTGCTATGAGATCGACAAGGTAAACAGATTCGAGAATGGTTAATAAAATCTAAGACCATTGCATATTAAGGTCAAAATAGTGCTACCAATATACGAGTCTCATACGATGCCATTTCAACGATTGTACCACAAAAGCTCAAAATATTACAAGGTTCAAATTCCAGAGTTATATGGCTCAAATTCGAAGATTACAAGGTTCAAACTGATATTAGAAATGAAATTCAGCTCATCAGCTGCAAACGCTCGCGCTGGTCCGCTGAACATGGATATCAGAGAGGTTCAAACTAATATTACAACTTCTAAGTCTGGTCTCGAAACCTCACAATTTTTGCAAAGGGGTCAGCCACTGAGAAGTCATGTATGGGGTTGACACGATGACTTCCGATTACTCTATCATCTGAAGTTCCAAAATGAAATTCAGCATTTTTGGAGCCTATTCCATTCTATCGCAGGCGCTGGCGCTGATCAACAAACCATTCCTTTGTGCGAAATAAATGTAGGGCAAACCTCAGTACCTTCAGCACCCTTGCTCTGACAACAAAGAACCTAGAGAATACAATCTCCGGTAAGGTCCCTCGGTAGGAGTTCAAAGTAATTTCTGAGAGATGCAGATCTAGGCATTCGACGTGATTGTTATATTGTATCACATTATCCACCACTGGGCCTAATCTTATCTGCAAAAGTAGAAAACGTGTTAGTGCCTACATGCAGTTTTGAACACTACTATAGGCCTATTTGGTTTGCAGGATTTGTAAAATGCACTAGCATGCCATCTTCGATCTGACATGATTAACATGGGCATTTGATTACATTCTAGAAAAATGTAGCCTTCTTCACAAGAGGTTGGAGTGGATGAAAAGTTCCCTAAGAAAACTAGTACAAATGAATCCAAAGGAGAAACGCTTATTGATTGTAACCATATGGATCAAGCAACCAATATGGGGGGGCATGTATGTACTAAAATCCTCCAAAAGAATCCTTCAGAAATCGTAGTACATTGTCATTGTAAATTTGGAAAAAGGTGTCACAAATTGAACTCCCTTATGGTTAACATTTAACAAGAAAGGAACATCACCTCGATATATAGCTTCTCCAGGCAAGGAAAGCATCTCAGGAAACTGACAACTTGCTCCAGGTTGGGGCCGATAGATTCTAGTGCCAAGACCTTCACTATGTGCAGTTTCGGGGTCAAGCTTGTCAGAATCATTTTCTGAATGACAGACGAACAAACATCTTCAAAATTAGAAATAATGTTAATTTGTAGAAGGAGAGGTAGAAGGCGGCTGTTGTACCTGAACGGGTGTGGATCCAATAACAAGTTTGGAGTATTTGTCAGACGAGTAGCCCACCACTATCAATTTCGGCGCAGAAATGACATTGATTCTTGTTGGACCTTCTTGATCAACTACAAGTAATCTCTCAAGTGCAGGTGTGTCCTCAATGACCATATTGTGGTACACATCTTGTGATGTCTTCCTGTCGCACGAGCAACACACATAAATAGCCTGGAGAGTCATGGAGGTGATGTGGAAGGTACTCAACCCATTGATCGCCTGAAGACAAAGGTACTCGAGTGCAGTATAGCCACGGAGCAGGCGCTCCATGTCACCGTTTGAGAGGCAGACGACGACGAGCTCGAGGTGCTTCAGTTGTGGTAGAATAAGAGCGGACGCGAGGCAGAGCGCGGACGTTGGCAGCGAGCGCATATGCCCATCATCAAAGTGAGCTCCTTGAGCTGATATAGGGCAGGGGATCGGAGCCAGTCGTCAAGCTTGGCTCGGTCCTTGCCGTTGGAATGGAACTTGCCCATTCTAAGGCCTCTGGTTGGGCCAAGGTGACTGCCGAGGATCTTGGAGAACGCATCCAAGCTTTTGCGATAGCCACGGAAGAGCTCATGGGTGTCGATGCGGTCGAGAGGGCTGGAGTTCCATAGGGGGCGCCACCGCCGGGAAAGGACGGTTGTCCGCGCCCCATATTTGATTGGGAGGAGGGAGATGATGACTGTCAACATATAATCGAGGAGGCTGCTGATGAAGTCTAGGCCTGCTGGAGTCATTTGTGGTTCTAGCTCACCCCGCCTCTACTTGTCGGCAGCCCCATTCTCCACCTCCGGAGTCTCCTTGTCAGCGGCGCTTTCTGATAGAAATGGGAGTACAGGGAATATTTAGTTAAAACAGGGCAATAGAAAAGTGTATTGGTAACTAGAAGTTATTAGGTAGGAATATAGTAAGAAAAGGGAATAACAATTGGTTGCTTAAATACTACACAATTCATTTGATATTGCTTGGTAAGTCAACATGCATATAGTTGAAAGGAAAACTTACTTCGAACAAAGTCTGGACGGATGATATCGTCGGGGAAGTTAGCATATATCGCATGACCAGGCCCTTTTATGTGTAGTGCAATTCTAGTGCCAGCTTTCAGTTCATAAAACTTAGAAATTTCTTTCCAAAAGTGAGTGCCAAAATAGGAGTCACCACGTTCATCAAGTCTTACAGTAGCAACGATTGTAAATCAATGGTTTGTGTGCAATATGACATCCCTACAGTCTTGATTTATGTAAACGGAAAGATTGTGCACTACAGATTATGTTGCATAGTAAGGGACGCGCTGCAAAAAAATGGTAGGATTGTTAAAGAAAATATGGTAACATGCAAATGTGGGCCCAAATTGAAAGAACTGTACAGAAGCCGAAATTGAAGGACAAAAATCTATAATAAAACAGAGAGGGTAAACATGATGTCATGGAAATATGAGATTAATCGAAAGAACAATACATCATTAATTTGCCTAATATAGAAAGAAGAGGGGGGAAAATCCCCTTTGACGTATATGGTGCATGTGGCACCTTTTATCCAAATGTAGTAATATTTAGAATATGTCCAGGAAAGTAGGCCATGCCAGCCGATTTAGGGTGAGATTGAACATACCGTGCACATCCTCAAGTCATCTGGTACGGTGAGATGGAATGTCTGGTGGAGGCCGCAAGGTCCTGATGTGTCCGCGCACTGTACACTCTATTAACGGAAGAAAACCCTCAAATCAGCTTGAATAAAAATGAATTCATGGCGATTTCGGCCGGGTGATTAAAGGAGGGAGATGAACTGGGATAAGAGATGAGATAATATCTGATTAAATTAGTTACCTTGTTGTCCATGAGAAAGAACCCTCAGTACGGCAGATTCCCCAACCGAGCGGAGCTGGGTCGACCGCGAGCAGCGTTGAGAAAGTCGATGGAGATAGGCGGCGGCAAGCGGAAGTGGCGAAATGCGGTGGGCTTTGCCAGCAGCCTGGCGGCGGCGGCAGGCGTCGAGCAAAGTGGTTACCATTGCGATAGGTGGTGCCATGCATAGACGCGGAGGAGCTTGTGCAGGTGTGAATGGGGACCGGAGGGGGTGGTGGGCGGGGTGAGGGTTTTTGTGACGTGGGGATGGTGAGGGTTTTCTTTTTTCTTTTTTGAATAGGGTGGTGAGGGTTTTCTGTCCCACAAAGAATTTTGGAGGCGACGGTTTGCTAGAGCCAACCGTGTGTGATTGATGCAACAGGCAAAATGAAAGTCATTGCACACGGTTCCAATTTTGGGAACCGTGTGTGATTGACGTACTACTTCCGTCCTGGTTTATTGGTCCCCTTTGTAATTTTTACCAAATTTTGACCAAATATTTAACTAAGAAATGTTTATGCATGTCACCAAGAATTATATCATTGAACACTATGCTCAAATACCCATCCAACGGTATATTTTTTGCTGACCAGCACTAACATTTTGTCAGTTAAACCTTTGGTCAAAATTTAACACAAATTACAAAGGGGACCAATAAACCAAGACGGAGGTAGATTCCATCAACCGAACTGATTGCATCCATATCCCATGGTTAGACATAAGTAAACATAGATTAAACATACTCAGACATAGATAATAAGCATACACGTACACAAGCATAGTTCAACCATAAGTACATAGTTCAACCGTCATTAAGCATACTTAAGCGTACATAGTTCGATCCCACAACTCATCTCACATGCCGGCACGATCCTGAAGCTTCTCCAGGTACTCGGCGTATGCACCATGCGCCACCCTGTGAGAATACTTCTGCTTGAAGGAGCCAATGGCCCATCCTCTTGCATGCGCCAGAACACTTAGATACGCGTCATGAAGCTTGTGGTTGCAAATGGGCATCGATAGCCACAGTTTCAGGTCCTAATACGCCTGTTATGCTTTCCCGCATAAAGCTCCCTCAAGATTTGCCTCTTGTACCTCCTTTGTCTATCTTCATCCTAGATGTCCACATCGTCAGACAGCACTTATACAAATAGTAAGACAAATTTGGCATCAAATCAATGTTTACATGCCGTGAAGTAGGATTAGGAATTTTATGGCTATTTATTTATACATATCCAGAGATTGTGGTTTGATTTTTAAGCACAGTCGTCTATGTACAGACAAATCTTGAAGAAATAATGGCACAAACATATGTAGGTCATTCAAAATCAATTGTCAAGTCCTGGCTAGGAATTATTAGCACGAACACTAACCCTAGTTGGATTACTAGCAGAAATCATTTGCATAGATGAAACAACTAATCACTTATCACTTGTACCATTCAAACAATCAATACACTACAGGATCTAACAAAACTTACTTAGATTTCATGGATTGGGAGAACAGAACCATAGGATTTCTATTCCAAAAAGGGGGAGGTAGGAGTAACCAGAGAAACCCTATGATCTATTTGACACATAAATGGGTATAGATGACTAACCAGCTGTCCGTCGTCGTCGGAGTCATCGTCGGAGTGGTCATCGGAGTCCTCACTGGGGTTGTAACTAGAGTCGGTGAGGAACTCCGCCTCCGGCTGTGGAAGCTTGATGCTGTCGATGACGTCAGGGTGCAGCGATAACTCACCGGCAGTGACGGCAACCTCTGTCTCCATCTCCACGCCATGCTCCGGTGCTTTAGCAGCCCCGGCGTCGCCACTCCCTCCGATGGGGCGCTTCGGCGGCATCCTAATACACTGACGGCTTTGAGGACTGAGAGCATTGTCGAGGATGCAAGCGGAGAGAGAGGATTGTGTGTGTGGCGTGGATGTGGGGTGCGGCCGCTCAGGCGCACCATTAATATGGAGTAGTGGGAGTAGTGGGAGAGAGGCGGGCGGCGGTCAAACCGATGGCTCGCCTCCCAATGAGCCTGCGCACCGGACTGCTAGCATGCCTACCATCGTTTCACACAGCTACTCGCACGCCTCCCGATGACACTGCGCAGCGAGCATGCCTCCGTCAATTCACACACCTGCATGCACGCCTCCCGGTCTTCCTGCGAGGCGGACTGCTCGCATGCGTCCCATCAACTCACGCATGCTCGCACGGCACACGGGTCCCACGGCAGGACGTATATTGTTTTTCTATTTGGATGATTAATGCTGTCGCTTTATTGCTTAACCGAAGCATGGCATGTATCCATTGTTGTTCTAACGCTCACAGTTCGAATAAATAATCCGTTTGGGATATTGGTTCCCAATTATTAATAATCTCCCATTTGTAATTAGATAAAGATTACATCAAAACTGGTCTCAAATTTGACAAAAAAGTACAATGCCACTTTGTATTGGTGTCCATATGACAACATGATAAGTTTCATGAACTTCAAATAAGTTTTGGACGTACTAGAATTTAAAAATCAAGATTCTCAATGTTTGAAATTTTTTGCACGGGGAGTAAACATGCACCCAGTGAGACACATGTGTTTTTGCAATCCATTTAGGTGCACTGTCACGTGTGCATGTAGCTCAAATTTGATTTTTGCACATTATAACCGTAGAAAATCAATCAATTAATGTACTAAAACATCTTAATGATCTCTGTTTTTTTAAATTAAAACGTCCCTCCTTTGGCAACATAAGTTCACCGCGGGATAATTAATTTAACATGCATAGTAGTTGCGGTGGATTCGCGGTGTGTGTGTGGGTGTGTGCGTCTGGGGGGTGGCGGGTGGCTCGCAGTACACTACGAGTTGTGAGCCACCATGTGAGTTGGCCGTTTTGTTAGGCAGGTCGGTGCCACATCAGAGTCGTGAATTCGTTATTTAAAACATTACACAACCCGTTCATACATATATGTTTTGGTCACATGCAGTCAATGGTTGTCCTACACGACACTCGATACTCGCGTGTGACGCTTTCTGTGGGCCCGCGAGGTCGTCGTCCATCACTTTGACGAACAGCCGATAGTGAGGTCAATTTGACCAGCAAGGTAGAATCTTTTTTGTTTGTGTTATGGTGGTATATAGTACGCGTTGAAGTGGTGGGAAGGGACTAGCATATATACTATACATACACGTCGATGAACAAGTACACCTCACTCAGTGTCGGTACTTTTTGGTTTCCGAGGCACGTGCCACATCAAAATTGTGAAGGCTATTCAAACATCACACAACAGCTCTTTGGGCCACATGCATGCAGGCGGTGGTTATCCTAGCTAGGACACTCACGTGTGACGCTTCCATCTGTGGGCCCACGAGGCCATCGTCGATGGATGCATGCATCACTTTGACCTACATCAGGAGAGGTTAATTAATTTCACCATCGATGAGGATTCTTTTTGGGTTGTACGTATTATGGTAGGAGCATATAGTATGCGTCGAAGAGGGGGGAAGGGGACCATCATATGTAGTATGCTTCATGAACCTCGCTCTGTGTGGGTTCAAAACCTCGTTCATGGAGGAGGTTTACGGTTTTTGAGGCATGTGGCACATCAAAGTTGTGCATTTTGGGTATTCAACATATATATGTTTGGCCCACATGCAAAGAGATGGTGGTTGTCCTCTCGCACCCACTTAAGCGGTTATCAGTGATATCGATGCTTTCCATCTGTGGGCCCGCTTGGTCCATCACTACTTTTTGCCTGACAACGAGAGAGGTTAATTTGACTTAGGAGGGAATTGTTTTTTTTTTGCTTGTAATACAGTATATATATATATATATATATATATACATCCAGGCTATTCTGTTTCGCGTAACAGAATATTATTCTGTTTCGCTACTTGAACTGACGGTTTCAGGCGGCTGTACTGATGAAAATCGAGGCGTCGAACTGGTCCTCCTCGATTTTTTTCGTCAGAACAGGGCGTGTAATATATCATTGGAAAAGCTCTTGACATCTAGATTACAATAATATAGAACTTTTTTGCAAAATAATCATAGTTTAAGAGCAGTTTTGAAAAAACCGTTTTCCTCAAAACCGTTTTGAAAAAAATGGCTCTTTCAAAACTGCTCTTAAACCATGATGATTTTGTAAAAAAGTTCTATATTATTGCAATCTAGATGTCAAGTGCTTTCCAACGATATATTACACGCCCCGTTCCGACAAAAAAATCAAGGAGGATCAGTTCGACATGATGAAAATCGTCGGTACAGCCGCCTGAAACTATCAGTTCAAGTAGCGAAACAGAATAATATTCTGTTACGCGTAACAGAATATTATTCTGTTACCCTACTTGAACTGATGAATTCAAGTGGTTGAACTGATGAAATTCGAGCGATTGAACTGATGCTTTCTGTTTCTGTTAAAAATCGTCTTCTTTAGTTTAATTTTTTTGCAATTTTTTTTTGTCAAAACGGGGCGTGTAATATATCGTTGGAAAGCTCTTGACATCTACATTACAATCATATAATTTGCTTTTGCAAAAAAAAAATGGTTTAAGAGCAGTTTTGAAAAAAACGTTTTTTTCAAAACCGAAAACGTGAATCGTATTTTGGACTTAATTTTCAAACGGTTTGTCGGAATTGAGCAAATGAGATGGCGTTGGAAAGCTTGTGAAAATCCGCATCTTCCATATATCTACTATTTTTTTAAATTCTATATGATTTAAAAGTAATTTGAAAAATGGTGAAATTCTGGGTGAAACATATTTTCTTTTTTTTTCAAACGGTTTGTCGGATTGAAGCAAATGATACGGCGTTGGAAAGCTATGGAAAATGCGCAACTTTTGCGTATAGAAAGTTTTTTCTAATTCCTTACGGTTTAAATACGAATTCAAATACGGTTAAAGTTGGTTTTGAACATGATTTTGTTAAAAAGTTTATTGAAATGAGGCAAATAATATACCATTGGAAAGCTACCGAAAATGCGAAACTTAGTCATGTTGAATATTTTCTCAAATTCGCAATCGTTTAAGGGTAATTTTGAATACGGCAAGACGGATCCTGTTATTTTCCCGTCTGAAAAACAGAGTACTCGTACTGATATATGTCTGTGTTTGTACTGAGCTATTCTTTGTAGAGTAATTTTGAATTGTTCTAAAAAAAGAGTTCTTGTACTGATGTTTGCATGAGTTTGTACTAAGCGTGTTTTCACTAACTAGACTTTGCTCTATTTTTTGGTAATTATTTTGCTCGTAAGTTTTCAACAGTTTACTATATCGTCGCCCCTGTACTTGCATGGTTTGTATCATCGAACTGAATGATATTTTTATTAAAAAGAAAATGTTTTTTTATTCTTTTTTTTTAACTAAACATTTTTTACAACGATGTTCTACACTTCTCTTATTTTACGACTTGTACTTTACTATTTGAATTGCATGGTGTTTCTTTTTGCTTGAACTTTTACAATTTGAATTTCTGTCATTTCTTTTATTCCGAACAGACCACCGTTTTTAACTTGTACTATCAATATTTTTAATTAAACCAGTTTTCCTTTGTAGAACGGACCACCGTTTTTGTTTGTACGGATTAGTTGTAGAACTTGGACGTCAACGTCACGGAATTACACTTTGGACGGATCACCCTCTCCCATCTGGACTGACCACAAAACTTGCATCAGGAAACTCACAAAAACAAGGACGATTACAACGAGATCAACGAGAATGTATGAACCATACCATTTTTAGCTCAATAAATACTATACACAAAACAAGCAGAACTTATTAAACAAGATGTTTTTGAAGTTTCTCACATTAGCACTTTTTATAATACAAAACTGAATGGTTCACTTTTACCTCCTCTTTTTAAAGTATTACAAACTGATGAACTAAAATAAAATGGTGAGCACAGTGCATTTTTGTACCACAGTTGGTAATAGGGGCACAATCCATGCGAATTGTATAAAAGGTAAGTACCAGTAAAAATGGATTGCTGGTGTTTTTATATAGTTTGTAGTATCATCACAATCAAAGTTCATACTGACATAAGCTCTGGTCGTGCTCCGGCCAGAAAAACATACATAAGTACACTGCGGCCAAAGTATTACAAACTGACAAACATAATCAGCCACCTCGCTAGAACAGAGCATCTCAGACGCCTCTACTCCTATTGCTTTTCCTTGTGCAGGAGGCTGTTGACAGAGCACGCAGTAACACAGGGGGCCATGGTAGCGACACACGCTGTGACGCAGGTCTCCGAACTGATGGTCGCGACGAGCTCAGCCACCCTGAAGCCACGGGGTTGGACTGAGCATGTCGCTGAAGTTGAGTAGAACATTTAGGAATTAGGATAATTAGGAAACAACAAACAGGTGAAGAAATCGTGAAGTGAAATGAGTTATAGAAGACAGTATGCATTACACCTTGCTGATTATTGCTGATTTCTCAACTGAAACTGTTTACTACACAGCTGCCATATTTGACTGAGCTACCCTGAAGTTGCTGGAATGGACAAAAGTCTTAATCAGAATCTCACCAACGTTTGACACTAGAATGAATTTCTGAAAACTTACCCAGTTTGGTTAGCTGCTGACTTGAGAAGAGCCATCCTTTTTGCATCGAAGAGCTGCTGTGATGTACTGAGCAATTGCTTTTTCTGATCTTACAAAATTATGTCCGATGAATCTCTCTAATATGGATGTGTGAACCTTCCAAAATTAAATATGGATGTGTAAACATGGCATCTTGTTTTTTTTCCAGAAAAACAATAGGAGCGCATCCGCATAGTTATTCATCTCCATATCAATAATACTTGGCCACCAAAAACCCGACAAATGATTTTCTTGAAAACACACAACACATTTTTGGAATGCATCAGTACAAGCTGACATTTTTCAGTTTTCAGAAGCAACCAAACTTGCTAATTAATACTCATGTACTTACTGGGACCACATACATATCCTAATATTAGTAATCATGTACTTACTGCAGCCTGCACTCAGCTCCATGAGCGACCGGCCACAAAACAAGAAGTTGTACTGTTGAGCAGGAGGTCCTCGACCCCGTGACTCCTCCAGCAGGCTCCATTGTTTGCTCAGCGCTCAAGCAAAAAAAATTGTAGGGTGCTCAGCGCTATATTATTCAACATGACAAAATTGAACGTTCAACATTAGATGGGGACTTGGACGGGGTGCAGTGCTCTACTCGGACGGCGCCCAATGCTCAACTTGGACGGAGGAGTGCTCCCCGAAGCTCCAGTGGTAGTTGGGGTACATCAGTAGCAGATCGGGGAGGAAGGGGGTTAGGCGAGAAGATTGAGCAGTGGTAGGGCACGACCGGAAGTGTCAGCTGTGGCCCAACCGCTGCACGCCGGCCCTCCGGCGACGGGGATGAGCGCGGTGAGGGCGGCCCTTTTCCAACAGAACTAAATCTAATAGGAAACTTGAACTTTTCCTAATGCATTGCAGCAGCTGACAGACTGCCCTGTGATTGGGTCCTCGACGAGCAAGACCAGAATCTCATCATCTTTGATATTGTAGAAGTAGCAACACATTTTTCCCGGCTTGTCGACTCCCAGCCCAATTTTCCTGAGAACCAAGATAGACAAGAGAGAGAAATTTCTATCTTACAGCTGAAAAATTAAACACATAAAAAAAATCAGTTTTTTGGCTCTCAACCTCCTGCATATATATTTGAACTGATATTTTTCTGTCATTGAACATTACTGCCTCTCGAGTATGAACTATGCAAACTTTATTTTGGCCGAACTGTTAGAAATTTTCTATGAAGTGAAAACTATCATACAATATAAAACTGAATTATTATTTTAACACGCACACTGCACTGTTTCAGCTTTTCTTTATGAACTGATGATAAAATACATACAGGGCTGCTACACCAGTAGCAAATTCACGAATACATGACTTTTTTTTGGAGAGCAATCTAACAAGTGTTATAGGAAACCACGGAACAAGTACATGTTTTGAACTGCTCAAGAACACGCATCAAGCAAAAAAGTACAAACCACTTCTGATTCACTAAAACGTGAGCTAATTTTCAATAGAGATTCACTAAAACAACTTCTGATTTTTTTAAACATCTAGCTTCTCATTATTTTCAATTTGAACTTGCTTGTTTTTTGTTTTTAGCAACGCGAAATGAAGCAGTAAGCAAGAGACGGGACGGGGGTCAGTACCTGCCGGTGCCGGCGGAGAAGCGCGGTGGTCATGCCAGCGAACATGGGGCCAACGATGACGTGAATCACACAAAAAACACACGAAAAATTCTCAAGTAATGTAATCTGTAGCAAATTTCCATGTTGAACTTTCCTAGTTCAGATCATTGAACTCTCCCAGCCGGTGATGCTTCTCTCAGGAACGGAACCCAGTGGACCCTGCACACGGAAAGCCCATCGCGGCAATGTTAGTACTTCCCAAGGTGCTGCATCTGTACTCAGTATGGCGATGTGTTTGTACTGCCCAAAAACATACGTGAGAGCACAAAGTAAACATTTTTTAAAATTTGTGCTCACAGGTATAGTGACAAACACCTAAAGAACATGTTCCTTTCACATCTTCCCAACTACTCAATTAGCAGAACACATCTATGCATTTTAATAGCAGGAGCAAAGAAAGAGATAGATTGCTGTGAGAGAGTGTCGTTGATGCACGCAGAGGACTACCATCAGCGCTCAACTTGGACGGCTGCCAGCAACCGTGGTGGACGGGCTGGTGGTGCTGCCTTATTGGCATATGCAATGCAGGAATCACAAGTTCGAAAAAACTAACTATGAAATTTGCATCACTGAGCAGCTTTTGTGCGTTTAGCCTTAGAAGTTTGTCTGGCGCAGCATAGACTGCAGCAAGAACACAAATTCAGGAAAACACCAAAAACACTCTGAACATTCAGGGGTTCTGTTTTTTTGTTCTACATACTATAATGAAAGTTCAGTCAGAACCTGTCTCCTACTTGATCGCAGCAAAGGACATGATCGTTCATCATCGATCGAAGTACTTGAATAGATGGAAAGAGTAGGCGATTATTTATCATGCACTATATAATATACTTTTGTATATGCGTAGCTAACCTGACGTTGACCCGTCATGGGGTGGATTCCGGCCTAACCCCATGCTGCCAAGTCAAAAGTTGACACAAGATTAGTTTCAGTGCGACTAAATGGCATGATTCATCAGTTCATCAGTTCAATCAAAAAGTCACAGGTTCATGGCCAATTTTTCAATGGTTCAATTCAAAATTCAACAATTAATTTTTTCAACTGTTCAAACCGAGGAATGATAGCTAACCCATCATACTTCATGTAATTTCCTATAGAAAACGATTCACGGCCAAATTTGCAAGCACACATACTTCCTGTAGAAAATGGATACACTATCTTTAAGCTGCAACGCTATCTTTCTTTTTAGAGTACATCCACTAGGGGCCAGCAGCAGCAGCTCCTCACACAGAGTGAGAGAGAAAGATGAGCGAATACACCTATGGCCGAGCACAGATAGTGACGTCGTCCTGGTCATCACGGAGAAGTAGAACTGCTCCGTCGTCTTCAGCGGCACCGCCGACTCTACGCAAGCCATGTGTGGGGAGGCGGGGCCGGCATGCTGAAAGGAGGCGACGCTGCGGGGAGGCGGCGATGGCTTTTTCCTGATGTACTATGCTTTGTATTTTGATGCTCACACTAGCTAGGTCTGTAGAAGTTGTTCCATGAGTTGTTATGCAAGTGGAAACACAGAATCTTTTAGAGCTCAATTTCTTGTGGAGGAAGTGGAAGAAGGATTAACTAATATTTGGTCTTGGCACAGTAAATATATTTGAACCTAGACAATTTAACTGGTTGAACTGAGACAGTCAAACTGATTAGCACATCTAGGTATAATGAGATTATTTAACTAGTTGAACTGAGACAGATTAGCACCACTAATCCACCATGTGATTTTGTTTGTAGTTTAGAAACATATACAGAAATGACTCCCATTCCAGTAGCTCAGCAAGCATCAAATTCTTCCTAAAACTTCCATTCCTTAAATGATAATTAGTGTACATTCTAACAAGAATTAACATGCTACCAAAAGGAACACACGCATACCAGTTTAGTAGCAACAATTAGAATTAGCCAAGTTCATTTGAGGTACCAGACGCACAAGTGCAGTGGCAGCTCGACGCACATACCTGCTCCACTGTTTCATGCCTCCATCTCACTACTCCCTAGTACACTGGCTGCCGACTTGATGTACCCTGCACACACACAGCCGCCAATTAGCATGCACACACACAACCTGCCACACACCTAGGACTGCGTCTTCTCCACAATTTGGACCGGCGATGTAGCAACACAGAAAAAACATGTAGGAGTCGTCACTGTCGCCTCCTTGCCGCCCGAGTGATGTAGCAACACCGAAAAAATCTGGCGGTGGCCAACGCCAGGGGAAGATGGGGCGGCCGGCGGCTGGCGCCATGTGTGGATGGGGCGGGTGGCGGCCAGCGCTAGGGGAGGACGGGGGTGGACTGCAGCCGGCGCCAGGGGAGGACGGGGGCGGTTGGTGGCCGGCGCGCCAGGGGAGACGTGGCGGTGGCCGGCGCGCCAGGGGAGACGTGGCGGTGGCCGGAGCTGGTGCAGATGTGGGCGGGGCGGCGGCAGGAGCCTGGGAGGAGAGTGCGGTAGGGAAGGTCGGGGCGGCGGCGCGCATGGCAGGAGGAGCAAGGAGGTGCGGCGGCGGCGAGCGTGCTAGGAGGAGGAAGGAGGTGCGGGGGTGGCGGCACGGGTGCCAGGAGGAGGAAGGAGGCGCGGGGACGGCGGCGCACGTGCCAGGAGGAGGAAGGAGGCGCGGGGATGGCGGCGCGCGTGCCAGGAGGAGGAAGGAGGCACGCGTGCCAGGAGGAGGAAGAGGAGCGGGACCGGTGACACACTTGGTCCGGAGGAGGAAGAAGAGCAGGGTCGCCGGCGCTCTTTGGATCGGGAGAAAATGAGGAGAGTGCGGCGACGGGTGTGGGGAATCGGAGATTGGAAGGAGGTGGATCCGTCGGCGGCCAGTCACGGCGCCGCGGGCTCCCTCGCTCCGGCTGCCGCCGTCACTCGCTCGCCCGCGACGGCTGCCTCCGGCGAAAGGGGGCGGGTCGGGGAGTTTCTACTGTGGTCTGCGCGTAGCGCCCTTATAGGAACAGATGGTAACAGAATATTATTCCGTTACTGGTAACAAAATAGCCCTGTCCTATATATATTATATATATATATATATATAGTGTGTGGATCTATTCTAATAACACCCTTAAGACACTTATTCTGATAACAAAATCTTTTTATTCTCCTAACACCCCAACCCACCTCCCGCACGACCACGACCCCAATCCGACTCCACCTTCTTCCGCCGGCACCACCCGCTCCCATTCCCTCCACCTCCTTCTCCACCCACGACCTCTCCCCTCCACCCACTCCCTCCACGTCCTTCCTTCAGCCAGGGCCGCGTCCACCCCACCCCGCAGTACCTCCCTCCACCACGCCGCACCACCACCTCCCTCCCCTGCGCCGCCGCGCCACCTCCATCCACATGCCACACCACCACCTCCCTCCCCCGCGCCGCCGCGCCACCTCCCTCCACCGCGCCGCGCCACCACCTCCCTCCCCCGCACCGCCGCTCCACCTCCCACCCATGCGTCACCGAACCTCCTCCTTCCTCACGCCTCCTCCCTATTGATCCAGCCCGAGGAGGCAACTCCGTCCACGGATCCGGCCACCCCGTCCACGGATCCTCTATTCTTTGAGCCCCTCACCTCCAATGGCCAGGGCAAGGTGCTCTCCGGCGTGGTCCTGCGCGATGCGCTGCAACTGGGTCCGGTCAACCATGGCAACGCTGGCTTTTTTCTTCCCCTTCCTATGGCGCATCCTCCTCCGACGAGTAATGAGGGCCGCCGGATCCCGTCGCAGGGGAGCGGAATTGGCTGCGGCTTCACTTCTCGGCCCTTCCTCCCCCCTCCTCATCAAGCGTTGTCTCACCGGGGTGATCCCGGCCACCACCATCTCGTCGTTCCTCGCCCCGTGCATCGGTGACGCTGCAGTCAGTTCCTCTCTCTCAAGAGGTAACGAACACGGGGGCTCGTGTGACGGTGGGCACGGCGGCGGACTCCGCGGGTGGCGTCCGGCTTGGTGGCGCAAGGAGGGCGGCGGTGACGTGCGGTGGTTGGGGCTGGATGCCTGGCGCTGCTCTATAGCCCCCCTCCTCTACTTCAGATGCCCTGCAAACCCGATGCAGTTCGCCCGCAGCAAGCCCCGCAGCCGGCGAGGGTCGTCGTCACCGGCGCCCTGCTGCTCGACGGGATACAGCGCAGCGCCTGCCACGTCGTCTCCAACCTCGCGTGCGTGCACCCCGTGGGCCGCAGCAGCCCAAAATCTGTAATCGTGTTGTTCGCTTGTGGATGCCTCAGTTGTGCAGTTTTTCTTCTTCATATCCCCGCCTTCCACCACTCTGGACCTTGCGCGGCCCCGTGACTCCGCCAGCAACCTTCCTCCCCCGAGCCCCTTGCTCTTCCGCAGCACGGCAGACCAGTGGCCCCTCTGCAATGGAATCATGGAGGGGTAGCGCGACCATGCAGTCCGGCATGCGCGTCCGTGCAGTACGGCTGTGGCTGCAAGGCAGCTCTGCCATGGATCCAAGGTGGGGCAGCACGGCATGCACGCGTGAGCAGTACAGTTGTGGTTGCTCTTCCACCCCCAGTCGGCTACCTGCCAGAAGCGGCTCTCCCTCCCCCGGCCCGACTCTGATCTGAAGCCGTGGTTGGTGCGTTCTGATTTTGACGGATGGCCCCGTTGCTTCCCTCCTCTTCCGTCAGCCGCCACCAGCGCCCTGCATCAGGGCATGTCCTCTCCAGTCTAGAGGAGGCTACCACCACATGTGACAGCGAGCAGGACGAACAGCATACGTTAAGCGCGGCTATCTAGTGAGATGCAGTTTGGTGCATGTATGTGTTGTGTAGTTTGGCGACGAACGGCATGCGTTACGCGCGGCTCGTGCATGCAGTCCAATTGCGTGGGCAACGGCTGAGCACCTTCGCTGGCGATGGAGTCCACGCGCGTGCAGTCCACTTGCCGTGGTCAGAGTGTGTGGCATGTAGTCTAGTACAAGCGGGCATGCAGTGCATTTCAGTTCCTCCCAGGTGTTTACTTGGCCGATGCCTTCTGCTCCACCTATGCGTTCAGTTAGCTTCAGTGCGCTCTGGTGTGATTCGAATCCCCTACAGGGAAAGAGCAGTAGCATGCGTGTACAAGCGTTCAGTCCGCCGGGAAACTACAGAAGAAAAAGGATTATTTTTTTAAGTTCACTTTCTTCTTGAATGTGTTAGAGAGAAAATGTAAAAAATTATAAAAAAAAGATGCAGTCCGTTGGTGCACTGCTTGCGGCTCGCGCGGTTCGTCTGTGAAGTTTTTTAGGTATTTTTTATTTCTAAAAAAGGTGCCTAGTTCATTTTGTGGTGGTTGGTGCTCCACTTTATGAAAAAATAGGAAAAAGTAATTCCCATCAGAAACAAAAACATCAGAGGCACCCACTTGGTAAACAGAAAAAGTGTCTGGTATGTAAATTTTTTAAGCTCACCTTGTAATCTCATGTTGTTTGCTATAAAATCCTCTATGGTTCATTGGTAAACAGAAAACAAAAACATCTAAAAAAAGCTCGCTTCTTATTAGATGTAGTTCACTCGCTCAGTCCATGCGGTCCACTTGCTGGATCTACGCACGTAAAAGAAATTGAGTTTGGAAAAAACTCACGCGGTTCACTTTCGGTAGTGTTGCAGCCCATTTACGGTAGTCTCGAGGTTCAATTTTCATAGGATTGCGGTTCACCAACGCTTGACATGAAGTGCACTCCACCTCGTTTGGGAAAAATTATGTCCCACAAAAAATAAAATCATGCAGTGCACTTCTCCGTCTGATGAAGTGCGGGTTTTTGAAGCTCACTTTGTAATGTCATGTGGCTCACCTCTCGATAGTTTTGCGGTCCACTTACGCCCGAGGTGAATTTGTAATGTCATGTGGCTCACCTCTCGATAGTTTTGCGGTCCACTTACGCCCGAGGTGAAGCTCACTTTGTAATGTCATGTGGCTCACCTCTCGATAGTTTTGAGGTCCACTTACGCCCGAGGTGAAGCTCACTTTGTAATGTCATGTGGCTCACCTCTCGATAGTGTTGCGATTCACTTATGCCCGATCCGATGTGAAGCTCACTTTGTAATCTCATGCGGCTCAGCTCTCGATAGTGTTGCGGTTCACTTATGCCCGATGTGAAGCACACTCCAGTTCCTCGCATAAGAAATTTTACGTCTAACAAAAAAAATGAAGTTCGGTAGCCCGTCTGACGCAGTGCGGTTTTTAGCCCGAAGCAGTGCGTTCTTCTGTCTCATGAAGTACACACGAAGATTAGGGTGTCGCGAAAAAACAGTGTCCGCGTTTCGGTTTTTTTAACACTGCTCTTAAACTGTAAGGAATTAGAGAGAGCATTCCACATGTAAAAGTTGCGTCTTGATGCTATCTTTCCAACGGCGTATCGTTTGGATCATTCCAACGAGCGGTTTGAAAAAAATTACAAAAAAACGGCCGCTGCCACTCGTCGTCCGCCGCACGATTTTCAACATTAACTTAAAACCGTAAGGAATCCCAAAAAACATTCAACATATGAAAGTTGTGCCTTGTCCAAAGCTTTTCAACGGTATATTACGTGCCTCGTTTCGACAAACAGTTAAAAAACTGAAGCGAAAACAGTAAAAAAAATTGAAAAAAATTCAAAAACAGAATTCCATGATTTAGTAATTTTGAAACTGCCCTTAAACCGTAACGAATTAGAGAAAATAATACATATCAAAAATATGCGCCTCGATGATATCTTTCCAACGGTATATCATTTGCTTCATTCCGACAAGTGGTTTAGAAAAAAAGAGAAAAAACACTCGCTGCCACTCGTCATGCGCCGCACCGTTTTTGAAACTGCTCTTAAACCGTGATGAATCTCGGAAAACTTTCAACATGGCGAAGTTGCGCCTAATCCATAGCTTTTCAACAATATATTACATGCCTCGTTTCAACAAACGGTTTAAAAACTGGAGCAAAAATAGTACCGAGAAAACACCCGCGCGCAGTTTTTTGCGACGGAAGTTCACTCGCTTGAGTACTGCAGCACACTTGGTTCAAACAATGACGTGCACTTGCGTTGAGTGTGCAGTGTGGAAGTGTTATCAGAATAGTTATTCTGCTAATATTAGCAGAATAGACCGGCTGTATATATATAAAGGACAACACTATTCTAATCCCAAGATTAGAATAGTTATTTGGATCACAGGAGCCCCTATAAGGGCCCTACAGAAGCCCTCCCGAACTTCCCTGAACTGCCGACTCGGCCTGACAGAATTCCACCTGATCCCGAGCTGCCCTGACAGGATACACCTGACCCCGATCCCGAGCCGCCCAACCCCCCTCCTCGCCGCTCCTCCCCTCGATCCCCGTCCCCCCCCCCCCCCCCCCCCCCCCCCCCCCCCCCCCCCCCCCCCCCCCCCCGTCTCCATCTCCTGTCCGACCGGATCCGGCGCCTCCCCTCCGTCTCCAGCTCCTGGTCGACCAGATCCGGCGCCACCCCTCCGTCGCCACCTCCTGGCCGACCACCGGCGCGGGCGAGCGAGCGACGGCGGACGCCGGCGCGAGGGAGCCCGCGTCGCCTGGATGCGGCGAAGCCGCCATGGACTTTCGGAAGCCTCATCCTCCTTCCATCTTCACCGCCCGATGCCTTGGTAGAGTAGATGACGGCCCTGACGCAAGCTACGGCGAACAGCGCGGCTAACGGAGCAACTCCGCAGCGGAGGCGCATCGGCGGCGCCTTCAAATCCAGCAATGGTACATGAACTTCCTCCCACTTGTTGCCTTCGTCTTCAATCTTGCCTTGCCTGACCTTCTTGCTTCGTGAGATGAACTTCGCGCCCTCTGCAAGACATGGATTGCCATGGAATTCCTCTGCTACCTCCCCGACGAATTGCTCTCAAGGTGGCCTATCAGCTGGTGGAAAAAGGTTGGCCGAACTTCTAGCCAGGGTATGGTTGAAATTCCTTCTGTTTGTCATTTTCTTATAGCCATGTGAAGTTCAGGTAGTGTGTGAGCCTTAGTCCAGGCTACAAAAAGCATTTTAAAATCTGCATGCTTACAGCCATGTGAAGTTCAGGTAGTGTGTGAGCCCCAGTCCAGGCTGCAAAACATTTGGAAATCTGCCTGCATTCACATGTGAAAAGCAATGTGAAGTTCAACTATTAAGTGTGCTAGAGTTCAGGTTGGTATGTACAAGGTTGTGTGCAAAAAATAAAAGGAAAATAGAACATGCATGTGATCACATGAAGGTCAGGTTGGTATGCACTGGTGGTTCAACCATGCAAACTCATGAAGGTTCAGGTTTTTTAACTGTAGACAGTATTTCCCCTTTGCATGCAAACAAAAAGTTCAGGTTGTGGAGAGTGCTCAGTTCAGGTACATATAAGTAATCAAATAGCACAGAATTCACACAATGTGAGGTTCATTATGTGAAGGGTGCTCAGTTCAGGTACAAAATTATTGGCAGATGCCCAGCTCAGTGCAGAGTGTGATGCTTGTCCTAGGGAAAAAAATATGTACATGGACACCACTTTTATATGAGAAGTTTAGGCTGTCAATAATGCTCAGTTCAGTTACAAAGGTATAGGCAGATGTAACTTGTGTGCTAATAAACATTTTTTTCTTTTATGTCAGCAAGACGAGAGACGCATGAAGAAGCTTAGAAGTTCCCAGTAGCAAGTACACAATCCTAAGCCAGTACGCGTTGCACCACCCCCTCAATGGGTCACACCTCAAACTGTAAGTGCATCTAGTGCCCCTTAGTGATTTTGGTGTATTGAAGACTTATAGGTTAAGGGACTAATGCGTTTGTGAGTGTACACAAGTCTATAAGTCTATGAGGAGTTTGATATTTACAAAGAAAGTCGACCCCTAAAACTGAATGTCTTCGACGGAAGACTTTGGATTTCTGAAGACTTTCTGAAGACTTTGAAAGTGAAGAAATTGGTGTGACCGTGAAGACTTGATATTCATACGAGGAACATGAAGCGTGAAGAATTTTGTTTTCGTAGTTTCATTTTCTCTTTCTTGAGTCATAGGAAACACTGTACTGTTAAAGGGGGTCGAGGAAAAACTAAGGAAAAGTTTCCAAGTGATGCTCATCTCAAAATCCTACACCTACCAATCCCTTCGAGTGAAGCCATTGGAAATCTCATACAGTTCAGTCAATTTCTTCAGTGAAAGAGATGAAGTTCTTCTTCTCTCTGAGGAATTTGTTCTGACTGAGGAGTTAGGAATTCGCCAGTGCGGATTGCCTACAAGTGAGGAACATGATAGCCCTGAGGAATTTGAGCCTCAAATTTCCGACCGTTGCTGTGCTACGTGACAGCTGTCCCAAAATATCTACCCACCTAACAGTCATATCATTGAAGGGCATTTATGTCTTATCATGTCGGGCTGCTCCCTAGGCTATAAATAGCCGCCCCCTACAACCACTAGCTGGTTGGCTGCTCCAAGAGAAACTGACACTTGTCATTGAGAGCATCCCATCCTCCAAGGACTTTGAGCGAAAATCATCAAGTGAGGAAAACCCAAACCCAAACACCTACAAACCCAAAGTGATTGAGCATCACTGAAGAAATTGTTCCTGAGTGGATCCGACGCTTGTTACCTTTGAAGACTGTGCATCTTCCAGACGGTTAGGCGTCATGGTCTAGAGCATCCAAGAGGAAATTATGGATCGCCGAGTGACCGAGTTTGTGAAGGTTTGGAAGTCACCTGAAGACTTACCACGAGTGATTGGGCGGGGTCTGTGTGACCTTAGCTCAAGGAGAATACGGTGGGGACTGTGTGTCCTCAGGTTTAAATACCTAGCCGCTCCAACCAGATGTACAACTTTCACAGCAGTTGGAACTGGTCTACCAAATCATTGTCTTCACCGAGCTAACTGGTTCTATTTCCTCAACCCTTCCATTTCCTCATTACTGTGTTGTGTTCTTGTTCATATCTGTTTGAAGACTTTGAATGAAGACTTTCTCAATTTCCTCAATTCAATTTCTTCAGTCTGTTTGTCTTCATCCTGTTTTATCATGTGCTTACGCTTTCTGTACACTCTGTCTGTTTTCATTTCATCATGATGTCCATGTTTATGTTATGTCATGTATGCATCTGAGTACTCATTCCACTGCAAGTAGTTATTCACTTAGGAATTTCCTCACCCTGAAATTCCTCATTGAAGAATTCATAAAAATCACATATTCACCCCCCCTCTAGTTGACTTAACGCACTTTCAATTGCTATCAAAGCAAGGTACTCCCTTGTTCTGTGTGATTTTGGTTTAACCGCCTAGAGTTTTAGTTATGTCAATCACAGGTATGATCAAGGTCTCTGCTGGGTGTCCTACCTTCGATGGGACAGACTACCCCTACTGGAAGAATAAGATGCGAATGCATCTTGAGGCAATTGATAACGATCTCCGGTATGTTGTGGAGAATGGTGTCCCCTCTGTCACTCCTACCATCAACACTACTGACGTGAAGAGATTCAAGCAACTCAACTCTCAAGCGAAGAATATCATATGTGGCCATCTGAGCAAAGGGCAGTATGGTAGAGTGAGTGCTTTGGAAACAACTAAGCTTATCTGGGATAGGCTGTCCAAGGTCAATGAAGGAGTCTCAACACAGCGTGACTCTCGAGTTGACGTTCTTCGTAATCTCTTCAACCGCTTCAAAAGACTCGACAATGAAAATGTTCAGCAAACCTTCGATCGCCTCACTGACATCTCAAATGAGCTTCAAGCACTTGGTGCTACTGACATCACCGACCATGAGGTGGTGAAGAAATTGCTGAGATTGCTTGATTCCTCATTTGATACTCTGGCATTGATGATACAAGAACGTGGAGACTATAAGTCACTTGATCCCGCTGATATCCTCGAGAGGCTAAACACTCATGAGTTCCAGCATGCTGAGAAGAGAGATCTCTATGGATTGAGCTATGGCAGATCCCGTGCTCTGAAGGCCAAGGCAGTGTCTGAATCTGAAGGTGAAGATTCTGGTAGCAACCTTGGTGATCCTGAGGAACTGAGCCAGGAGCTAGTAATGCTCGTGAAGAAATTCCAGAAGTTCTCAAGACGTGGTCGCTTTGGAAAATCCTCAAGAAGTGATGATTCCTCATCCCGTGACTACAAGAAGAGACTGTGCCACAAGTGCAAGAAACCAGGTCACTACATTCAAGAATGTCCTCAGTGGGAAAAGGAATCAAAGAAGAAGAAATACAATGATTACAGTTCTGATGACTCAAAGAAGAAGAAATCTTCAAAGTCTTCATCATCAAAATCCTCGAAGTCTTCATTTCACAAGAAGAGAAGCTCTAAGAAGGCTCGGGAATTCATTGGCAAGGAAATGGACTCTGAAGCTGAATCTGAGGGACATGAGGAAGAGGAGGCATCTGAGGAGTCAGTATCTGGTGTGGCAAGCTTAGCCCTCGCTACTGCGTTCGTCAGCAAGTCCATCTTCAACACTGATGAAAATGGCTTCCACAACAAGGCTGATGACGACGATGATGACTATGCTCCCACCTATTGCTTCATGGCAAAGGGTGCCAAGGTACTCAAATATCCCTCCTCTGAATCAAGTGAGGATGAATCTGATGAAAACCTCAAGCCTGGCTACTCTAAACTTGCTAAGATTGATGTGAAACAACAAAAGGCTTTTGAAAAGGTTCAAAATATGCTAGACAAGAGGGATGATATGTTGGGTGAAGAAATGGATCGCACCAAAACCTTGACTGAAGATCTTCAGAGACTTCAGTCCAAGTTTGACAATCTTCAGAGTCATCATAACACTCTCTTATCTGATCATGAGAATCTTTCTTATGAATTTCTTCAAAGAAAGCAAGATCTTGAGAAGCTAAGGGTGAGTTATGAAGATCTTCAGAAGGAGTGTGATTCATTACTTGCTCAACAAATCAGCGCTGCTCAGGAAGAATTTATTCCTCCATGTTTGAAGTGCATTGAATGTGAATCTGCTAATTCTTCACCTGAATGTTCAAATGCTTCTACTGTTGCAAATTCTTCACCTGTCTCTGCTATCACTAATTCCTCATCTGAGGATATTGCTAGTATCACTGACAATGCAGGGCTGAAGGAATTGTATATGACAGGCATGTACAAAAGCCTCAAAGGGCATCAAGCTCTTTGTGATGTGCTTAAAAAGCAGATCCTCAACAGGAACCCTAGGAAAGAGGGTATTGCCTTTGAGAGGAAACTCAATGCTGATGGAACATATTGGAAGCCTGAGCAGTACCCCAAAACCTCATGGGTTGCCGCAAAGGGACCACCTGTTGATCCATCTACTTTATCTGGCTTTACATGTGAATCTCCTCATTCTTTTGATGAGTCATTTGACTCCAACTATAAGTTGTTCAAAAATTAGAATGGTGAAGTATTTGCTAGATATGTTGGCACTAACTGCAGGAACGGTTCCCATATGAAGAAAATCTGGGTTCCCAAAAGGTGCCTTGAAAGTCTTCAGGTGAATGTCATCATGACACCACCTGTGAAGAATAGGAACCCGAGATCAAATTCTTCATATGGATCCAAGTCCTCATACGGACCGAATTCCTCACGTGGATTAAATTCCTCAAAAGGATCAAAATCCTCATATGAACATCATCGTGCTAACACTTCTGTTTCGCAGGGAAGATCTAAGGGCTATGAATATGAGCATTATTCTTCTAACCATTATGTTCATAAGTCCTCGAAGAATTTCTCTGCTTATTCATATGCTTACCCTAACTCCTCTTATGTGAAATGAAGTGGACTGGCTTGTATGCCACCGTTCTCTTATGGTGCTCGCAGAATGATGAACTCTTTGCCACCCCTTCAGATGTGGGTGGTGAAGAAAAAGAACTAATCTCTTATGCTGGGTCAGGTCTCCAGACATACTTAAACGTCTGAAGAATTTGCTGGAGACCTGAAGATGCTTGAAAGGACGCAAGCTTATCATGAAGAAATGAATTTTCATTTCTCACGTCCTCATACTGCTTTATCTTTTCTATTGCTTGATGAAATTGATCTGATGAAATTGATGTCATATTCTTCACTGATGAAGTATATGAGTTCGTAAGCTGCACTAATTCATCTGCAGGATGATCAACCCAAAGCCACTAAGTGGGTCCTCGATAGTGGATGTACAAATCACATGACTGGTGACAAGAATCTATTGATGGATGCCCCCTTATCTCCATCGCATCTGAAGCATATCACCTACGCTGACAAAGGAAAAAGCAAGGTATTGGGTCTAGGTAAGGTTGCGATCTCAAAGGATCAACACATGGACAAAGTTATGCTTGTCGAGTCCTTAGGATTCAACCTCATGTCCGTCTCAATGCTTTGTGATCTTGATGTGGTTCTTATCTTTGGCAAGTATCGTTGTGTTGTGATCATGGAAGCTGACCATTCCAAAGTCTTCGAAGGCTTTAGGAGAGGAGATCTGTATATTGTTGATTTCTCTACAGGACCACAACCAGCTATATGTCTACTTGCAAAAGCTTCAGAAGGCTGGCTATGGCATCGACGACTTGGTCATGCTGGCATGAGGAACTTGCACACGCTCGCGAAGAAGAAGCATGTCATTGGCATTGAGAATGTCAAATTCCTCAAGGATCACTTGTGCGGAGCGTGTGAAGCTGGAAAGATGACCAAGGCCAAGCATCCAGCGAAGACAATCATGACTACCACTCGACCATTTGAATTGCTTCACATGGATCTCTTTGGTCCTAACCATTATTCTGCATTCACCAATGAAGCATCTCTATATGGCTTTGTTATTGTTGATGATTACTCTTGTTACACATGGGTACATATCGTCACTTACAAACATGAAGTGTAGGAAGTCTTCAAACGATTTTCCTCGAGGGCTTCAACCAACTTTGGTGTGAAGATCAAGCACATCAGAAGTGACAATGGAACTGAGTTCAAGAATACTGGTCTTGATGACTATCTTGATGAACTTGGTATTACTCATGAGTTATCTGCTCCTTATACTCCTCAGCAGAATGGCGTCGTGGAGCGCAAGAACAGGACTCTTGTTGAGATGGCTCGCACTATGCTTGATGAATACAAGACACCTCGTCATTTCTGGACTGAGGCAATTGATACTGCGTGCCACATCATCAACAGGGTATATCTTCACAAATTCTTCAAGAAGACTGCATATGAACTCCTCACTGACAAGAAACCCAATGTGAGTTATTTCAAAGTCTTCGGTGCTAAATGTTGGATTAGAGATCCTCATCACAATTCTAAATTTGCACCGAAAGCACATGAAGGTTTGATGCTTGGTTACAGAAAGGACTCACACACCTACAGAGTCTTCAACAACGTTCACCACAAGGTTGTTGAAACTGTAGATGTGCGGTTCGATGAAACTAATGGCTCGCAAAGAGAGCACCTACCTCCTATGCTAGATGAGCAGTCTCCTGAGGAAACCATCAAGTTCAAGGCTTTTGAGGATGTCATTCCCACCGAAGAATCTGCTGAAGAAGTTATTCTAGAACGTGAAGAACATCATGCTGGTGCACCTGAGGAAAATGGCTCTGAAGAAAATGTTGATCCAATTCCTCGTCGCCAACCCACTCATCCTCGAGTTGCAAATGAAGTGCAGATTGAGAAAATCATCAGCGACATCAATGCACCAGGTCCTCTCACATGCTCAAAAGCTTCACATTTGTCTAACTTTTGTGGGCACTTTGCTTTCGTCTCTATCACAGAGCCCACTAAGGTAGATGAAGCCTTTCTGGAGCCTCAGTGGATTCAAGCTATGCAAGAAGAATTACATCATTTCAAGCTCAACAATGTCTAGGAACTTGTCAAACGTCCAGACCCTTGCAAGCACAATATCATCGGCACAAAGTGGATCTACCGCAACAAGCAAGATGAAAATGGCCTTGTGGTGAGGAATAAGGCACGACTTGTACCTCAAGGCTACACACAGGTTGAAGGAATTGATTTCGATGAAACTTTTGCACCTGTTGCTAGACTTGAGGTTATTCGCATATTACTTGCTTATTCTAACCATCATAATATCATCTTATATCAAATGGATGTGAAAAGTGCATTCCTCAATGGTAAGCTTGAGGAAGAAGTATATGTTGCTCAACCACTAGGTTTTGAAGATCCAAAGCATCCTGACAAAGTCTTCAGACTCAATAAGGCCCTCTATGGCCTCAAGCAGGCCCCTCGGGCGTGGTATGATACTTTTAAGGAATTCCTCATGAAGAAAGGCTTCAAACCCGGTTCACTTGACCCAACTCTTTTCACCAAAACCTATGATGATGAATTATTCATGCGCCAAATATATGTTGATGATATTATCTTTGGTTGTACTGACCAACGTTACAGTGATGAATTTGCCTATATGATGAGTGAAGAATATCAAATGTCTATGATGGGAGAATTGAAATTCTTCTTAGGTCTTCAGATTCATCAACAACGCAATGGCATATTCATATCTCAGGAGAAATACCTCAAAGATGTACTGAGGAAATTCGACATGCAAGATTGCAAAGGCGTCAAAATCCCTATGCCCACAAATGGCCATCTATGCACTGATGAAAATGGTATTGACTTCGATCAAAAGGTATACCGCTCCATGATTGGTTCTTTATTTTATTTATGCGCATCTAGGCCGGATATTATGCTTAGTGTTTGCATGTGTGCCTGCTTTCAAGATACACCGAAGGAATCACACCATAAGGTTGCGACGCATATTCTTCGATATCTAGCTCACACTCCAACACTTGGACTATGGTATCCCAAGGGCTCGGCTTTTGATCTCATTGGATATTCAGACTCTGACTATGCTGGTGATCGTGTGGACCGCAAGTCAACATCAGGCACATGTCATTTCCTCAGACGATCCTTGGTATGTTGGTCCTCGAAGAAACAGAACTGCGTATCACTCTCTACTACTGAAGCTGAGTACATTGCTGCTGGTTCGTGCTGTGCTCAACTGCTATGGATGAAGCAAACCCTCAAGGACTACGGCATCAATGTGAAGAATGTGCCACTCTATTGTGACAATGAGAGTGCCATCAAGATTGCTCATAACCCAGTTCAGCACTCGAAGACAAAGCATATTCAGATTCGTCATCATTTTCTTCGTGATCATGTGTTAAAGGGCGACATCTCTATCGAGCACGTGAAGACTGAAGAACAGCTAGCCGATATCTTCACAAAGCCCTTAGATGAGAAGAGAATTAGCAAGTTGTGGTGTGAGCTAAATATCTTAGAATCTTCAAATGTCCTTTGAAAAGGACACACATCCTAAAACTTACGCAAAATTGATGACTTAGATGTGCAACACATGAAGTAACGTTTTTCTTCAATCAATGAAGACTAACACCCTAAGTGTGAAGAAATTAATGAAGAATTTGATTCTCAGAGCCCTACGACAATTGTACGCGGTGTCTGAAATCAGCATTCTTATACGGTGCGTTACGCCACCAACAACAGTTCAAAATCTTCAATTTGAGTTTTTCTTCTTTTTTGAAATTCCTCAGATGTTCAATTTCTTCAACTTTGCATTATCTTCACTCTCTCCGTCGTTTTCCTTCATTGGCTATATAAATATATGAGTTTATGTCCTCTACAGCATTCACTTATTGCTATTTCTTCAAGTTGCTTTTTCTGCTAAGTGAATGTGATCGGACCCTTCCCCCTCTATGCTAAACTCAACCCAGTCTGTTCACAAATTCTTCATGTGCGTTCTATTTGAAACCCGTTCAAAATCTTCACTGTGTCCTTGACAGCTGAAGAATTTGCGAACGAAACCTTAAAATATTCTAATCTGAATTTTTGGCTTTTGCCAACCGTTCCACATTCCATGATATGATTATCTATTCACCCATGATCTCACACGATCTCCACCTCACAGTATGTGGGTGACACATGTCGCACGAATGAGAAGGGTTAGGGGCACGTTCGTCCATTTTCCTCGGGCGAGCGGTTTTTCACCTCAGCTATAAATACCCCTCACCCTCCTCAGACTGTTTTTACTCCGCTCGACCTCACTCCCTCGCTCGAGCTCTCAAAACCTAGCGTCGCTGCTACTTCCATCGCCGCCGATGAGGAAGAGCTTCACTGCCTCGACCTCGTCACCGCCGTACTCGCGCCGGCCGCGGATTTCTTCACTCCGCCGCCGCCGTAGCTGTCTTCCTCAGCCAAGTTAGGGCGTGGAAGATCTGAACCGACGAGCTTCAAATCTACTAATTCTCAGTTCATCGTGTTCTTCGTCAAGGGTAATTAAAAGTCACTTTTACTGCCCTTGTTGATTCATATGATTTCTACAAAATCTTCAAAAGGTGTTTATTCTTCAATCTTCACACTCTAAACACCTCGCACAAACATCTGTTCTTGATCTGTTTCCCTAAGCAACATTTTTCTTCAAGATTCCTCAATTGTGTGGATTTCCAATCTATACAACTCTGGAACCTAAGTCAAAGAACGCTTAGTGAAATTCCTCAAGACACATCTGGTCAAATTCCTCAAACTTGTTCCTTTTGCAAAAATCTTCTGAGAACGCATATGACCTCTCCAAATTCTTCGCACCTATACTCTGTTCACAGGTACACATGTCCACTGCTGAATCACTAGGTTCTCATCAACTTAACTCATTTGCAGCGTTCCTCGAAGAAAAGTTGCATACCTCTTTAGAGAACTCAATAGTCAAAATCCTCAGCTGAAGAAAATGGAAGATGGCAAGGAACATCAGAAGGGAGGAAAGAAGTTGGAAGTCAACAATGCTTTTGAGATTCCTGATGAGATCTATGCAGGGTACTGCACTCCTCCTCATGAAAAGAAGAATGTTGTCAAAATGACAACTGATGAACTTGTAGCTCTGCAATCTGAGATCAAGAATCTCAGTGATGAATTTGATCGCTACTATGCTGACTGGCTTGGAGCCAAAGTCAGGTTTGTGAAGTTAACTGAAAAATCACTTCAAAAGCTGAATCTCCTCAGGCTGAAGCATCTGCTCAGCCGACTGAAGAACATGCCAGCACCGCTGATGAAAATCAGGCTGCTGATGAAACTGCTAGTACCAGGGCTGATGACTACATTCCAGCCACTGATGACATTGCCAGGGCAACCACTAGTGTTGCGCCTGAAGAACAAGCCAGGCCAGCTGAGGCATCAACCGCTGAGCCTGAAGAATCTGAACCAACCAGGCAAACTAAAACAGTTGTGCCTGAGGTAACTGAACCAATTTCCTCTGCTCCTCCTGCACCAACACCAAGTCCAGTTCTTCCTTCCACATCAGAAGCGAAGAAAACCAAAGCTGCAGAGCGAGCAGCAGTGAAGAAGAGGAAAGCATCTACTTCATCTCAGTCTTCAGCACCAAAGAAGATGAAGACATTGACAAGCTCTTTTGAGAATCCCATTGATGTTGTTCCTGTCTCCAGTATGCCATCAAAGGAACTCGTTCCTTTTGGTGAAGATTATGAGATCCCAAGCGGATCGGATGAAGACATCCCTTCTGCTGCTTCTTCAGAGCAGTTGGACAAAGAAATTGAAGTGGATGATATCCCTTCAACCCCAATCATCTCATCGCCTATGCCTCAGTTCACAGCTGAAGAGGCAGGCGTTGAAGAATTAAGTGAAGAAGATGAAGATGTGGACATTGGGAGCACAACACCTGTGATGAATGATAAATTTTGGGAAAGTCAGCACCCCAACTCTCCTTTGTTCATGCCACTGCAACAAATCCTCAGTCCCCAGTGCACACTGAAGTTCTAATGGGCTCTGAAGAACCTCACACCACTCCCTCCATTCCTGAAGAAATTCCAGGCACTGGTGCTGATGAAAATGCTGCTGAAGAAATGAAGACCCAGGCTGCAACTGAAGCTGAAACTGAAATTCCTCATCCTGTGGTGCCTGAGAATGTGATTCCTGAGGCTGTGATGCCTTTGACTGATACTCCTCAGCCCAAGCCGAAGAATCCCTTCTCTAAGAAGCAAACCTTCAAGGCTGATGACTTCTTCCACGAGCATGTGTTCTTCACAGATTACAACCCATATGACTCTGCTCATCTTAGAAGGAAGCGTTTCTGGACTGCCAGCCAAGCAAACTTCTATTCTTCACTGCTTTTTGATAAGGACAAAGTCTTCGACCATGAGCATATTCCTCACGTGGACATGGAATCACTGCCTTGCTTCACGCTAGTCCTCAGTGTTCTTCACGATGCTGGACTGCTCAACTTCTGCACAGATATATGTGATTGGAATGAAGAACTAATTCTTCAGTTCTATGCAACATTGCACATCACCGGCAATGCTGAAGATGTGAACTCTTGGGTGTTGGACTGGATGACAGACAATACTCACTTCAAAGCACCGGCCTCTGAATTACTTCATGCCCTGCCTGTCAGTCCTCCCCTTGAAGGTGCACGTTGTATATATCATGAACCTGAACTCACTGACCACTATATGCAAGTGTTGATGAAGCCGCTGAAGCCCGGTCAAGCCCCAAGGACCAAATTCCTCGTGAAGGAATTGTTGTATGTGCCTCGGACTGTCTATCGCATCTTGACCAAGACTTTGAGTCCAATCAAGGGCCACGACTCTAATGAAGAAGAGGTCGTTGGTATCATGAAGAATCTGCTATTCAACATCATTCATGGCGTTCCTGTCAACTACCATGATTTCTTCATGAGGACTCTGGCCAATGTTGCATTGTCCCCTTTTGAATTGAAACCTTACGCTCCCTGGATTATGAGATTCCTCAGATTAAGGTCTTTAATCAATTACAAGGCTGACACACTCAACCATGGCAGCAACTTGCCCCCCATTGAAGTCCTCAAACGGACATTTTCCTCAGCTGATGAAAAGGGCAAGGCTACTGCTGTTATTGATGAAGGCATTCGTCCATTGGATGGTCAGTTCCGCAAAGCTGCATCTTACTCCACCAATGATGACTCTGCCACTGATGACTCTGCCGCCAATGCCACAAAGCAAAATCCTCAAGGCACAGCTCCAAGGGTGATGACTGATCGTGAGTTTCTCCTCAGTCTTCACCAGAAGGTTGATCGCAACCATAAATGGGTAAAAAGGCAGTTTGGTTCAATTCTTCACAACATGACTGCTACACAAAATTCAGTGAAGAAGAACCACTACTACCTCCATGAAGTATTCAATCGCACCTGGGCTGTTCTGTCTCATCTATATGGTGAAGAAGATCTGAAGCAGATGGGCTTCAAGCAAGACTTTGACTGGTCTCAGCCACCGGCAAAGAAATTCAAGAAAGTCAAAGTTCCTTCCTTGGTAGCCAGCTCTTATTCTTCATCACGCGAGACTGATGAGCATGAAGATTTGGACGACACTGCGGCAGGCCCTACTTCAACAACCGACCCCAACAACGCTGGTGCTCCTCCATCGACTTCATGATGATATTCTTCAGGGGCGTTGGTCCTCACTTTTTGTCCCTTTTGGTCATTTCATGTCAAAGGGGGAGAAATTTGAGTTAGTCCTCAAGCGGGTCTCTATATATGGGCGTTTTTTTTGCTAAGTTACAACTCTCGTTCTTTTGAAGCTTTTGTTGGATCGAGTTGTAAACTTAAACCCGATGGTGGTCTGATACTTTTGCTATGTT
This sequence comes from Thinopyrum obtusiflorum, assembly GCA_036873465.1. Lineage (NCBI taxonomy): Eukaryota > Viridiplantae > Streptophyta > Magnoliopsida > Poales > Poaceae > Thinopyrum > Thinopyrum obtusiflorum. Next base: position 7,593 of record JAAAWM010010975.1, on the reverse strand, counting down.
CTTCTCCATGCTATTTCCTCATATATGTTAATGCACGCATGCTGAATTACATCAGTCACCATATTTCATCATGCATTTCAAATTCTTCATACCATATGTTAAATGTGTGTATGAATTACAAGATATAGGGGGAGATCTCCATGATTCTACGCTTCAAATGTGCATTGCTTCAAAAGCAAATTCCTGACTATGCACATCTTCAGGGGGGAGTTCTTCTATATCTTGCAATCAAATTCCTTAATATTAGTATTTACACTTCATATGTTTATCCCGTTGAAAACTTAACCTATATTGTCATCAATCACCAAAAAGGGGGAGATTGTAAGTGCATCTAGTGCCCCTTAGTGATTTTGGTGTATTGAAGACTTATAGGTTAAGGGACTAATGCGTTTGTGAGTGTACTGATACGTCTCCATCGTATCTACTTTTCCAAACACTTTTGCCCTTGTTTTGGACTCTAATTTGCATGATTTGAATGGAACTAACCCAGACTGACGCTGTTTTCAGCAGAATTGCCATGGTGTTATTTTTGTGCAGAAATAAAAGTTCTCGGAATGACCTGAAACTTCACGGAGAATATTTTTGGAATTTATAAAAAATACTGGTGAAAGAATCAAGACCAGGGGGCCCACACCCTATCCACGAGGGTGGGCGGCGCGCCTACCCCCCCTGCGCGCGCGCCCCTGCCTCGTGGGCCCCCTGGTGCTCCACCGACCTCAACTCCAACTCTATATATTCACGTTCGGGGAGAAAAAAATTAGAGAGAAGGATTCATCACGTTTTACGATACGGAGCCACCGCCCCCCCCCCCCCCCCCCCCCCCCCCCCCCCCCCCCCCCCCCCCCCCCCCCCCCCCCCCCCCCCCCCCCCCCCCCCCCCCCCCCCCCCCCCCCCCCCCCCCCCCCCCCCCCCCCCCCCCCCCCCCCGCTGATCTGGAGTCCGTACGGGGCTCCGGAGAGGGGAATCCGTCGCCATCATCATCATCAATCTTTCTCCATCACCAATTTCATGATTCTCACCGCCATGCATGAGTAAATCCATTGTAGGCTTGTTGGACGGTGATGGGTTGGATGAGATTTATCATGCAATCGAGTTAGTTTTGTTATGGTTTGATCCCTAGTATCCACTATGTTCTAAGATTGATGTTGCTATGACTTTGCTATGCTTAATGCTTGTCACTAGGGCCCAAGTGCCATGATTTCAGATCTGAACCTATTATGTTTTCATGAATATATGTGAGTTCTTGATCCTATTTTGAAAGTTAATAGTCACCTACTATGTGTTATAATTCGTTCACCCTGAAGTGACAATAATCGGGACAATTACCGGTGATGACTATAGTTTGAGGAGTCCATGTATTCACTAAGTGCTAATGCTTTTTCCGTTACTCTATTAATAGGAGGCCTTAATATCCCTTAGTTTCCAATAGGACCCCGCTGCCACGGGAGCATAGGACAAAAGATGTCATGCAAGTTCTTTTCCATAATCACATATGACTATGTTCGGAATACATGCCTACATTACATTGATGAACTGGAGCTTGTTCAGTGTCACCCTATGTTATAACTGTTACATGAGGAATCGCATTCGACATAATTATCCATCACTGATCCATGCCTAGGAGCCCCCCCCCCCCCCCCCCCCCCCCCCCCCCCCCCCCCCCCCCCCCCCCCCCCCCCCCCCCCCCCCCCCCCCCCCCCCCCCCCCCCCCCCCCCCCCCCCCCCCCCCCCCCCCCCCCCCCCCCCCCCCCCCCCCCCCCCCCCCCCCCCCCCCCCCCCCCCCCCCCCCCCCCCCCCCCCCCCCCCCCCCCCCCCCCCCCCCCCCCCCCCCCCCCCCCCCCCCCCCCCCCCCCCCCCCCCCCCCCCCCCCCCCCCCCCCCCCCCCCCCCCCCCCCCCCCCCCCCCCCCCCCCCCCCCCCCCCCCCCCCCCCCCCCCCCCCCCCCCCCCCCCCCCCCCCCCCCCCCCCCCCCCCCCCCCCCCCCCCCCCCCCCCCCCCCCCCCCCCCCCCCCCCCCCCCCCCCCCCCCCCCCCCCCCCCCCCCCCCCCCCCCCCCCCCCCCCCCCCCCCCCCCCCCCCCCCCCCCCCCCCCCCCCCCCCCCCCCCCCCCCCCCCCCCCCCCCCCCCCCCCCCCCCCCCCCCCCCCCCCCCCCCCCCCCCCCCCCCCCCCCCCCCCCCCCCCCCCCCCCCCCCCCCCCCCCCCCCCCCCCCCCCCCCCCCCCCCCCCCCCCCCCCCCCCCCCCCCCCCCCCCCCCCCCCCCCCCCCCCCCCCCCCCCCCCCCCCCCCCCCCCCCCCCCCCCCCCCCCCCCCCCCCCCCCCCCCCCCCCCCCCCCCCCCCCCCCCCCCCCCCCCCCCCCCCCCCCCCCCCCCCCCCCCCCCCCCCCCCCCCCCCCCCCCCCCCCCCCCCCCCCCCCCCCCCCCCCCCCCCCCCCCCCCCCCCCCCCCCCCCCCCCCCCCCCCCCCCCCCCCCCCCCCCCCCCCCCCCCCCCCCCCCCCCCCCCCCCCCCCCCCCCCCCCCCCCCCCCCCCCCCCCCCCCCCCCCCCCCCCCCCCCCCCCCCCCCCCCCCCCCCCCCCCCCCCCCCCCCCCCCCCCCCCCCCCCCCCCCCCCCCCCCCCCCCCCCCCCCCCCCCCCCCCCCCCCCCCCCCCCCCCCCCCCCCCCCCCCCCCCCCCCCCCCCCCCCCCCCCCCCCCCCCCCCCCCCCCCCCCCCCCCCCCCCCCCCCCCCCCCCCCCCCCCCCCCCCCCCCCCCCCCCCCCCCCCCCCCCCCCCCCCCCCCCCCCCCCCCCCCCCCCCCCCCCCCCCCCCCCCCCCCCCCCCCCCCCCCCCCCCCCCCCCCCCCCCCCCCCCCCCCCCCCCCCCCCCCCCCCCCCCCCCCCCCCCCCCCCCCCCCCCCCCCCCCCCCCCCCCCCCCCCCCCCCCCCCCCCCCCCCCCCCCCCCCCCCCCCCCCCCCCCCCCCCCCCCCCCCCCCCCCCCCCCCCCCCCCCCCCCCCCCCCCCCCCCCCCCCCCCCCCCCCCCCCCCCCCCCCCCCCCCCCCCCCCCCCTTATAACTATTGCATGAGGAATCGCATCCGACATAATTATCCATCACTGATCCAATGCCTACGAGCTTTTCACATATTGATCTTTGCTTAGTTACTTTACCGTTCCCACTGTTACAATTACTACAAAACTGCTACTGTTACTTTTGCCACCGTTACCGTTACTTCCATAATACTTTGCTACTAAATACTTTGTTGCGGATATTAAGTTTTCCAGGTGTGGTTGAATTGACAACTCAACTGCTAATACTTGAGAATATTCTTTGTCTCCCCTTGTGTCGAATCAATAAATTTGGGTTGAATACTCTACCCTCAAAAACTGTTGCGATCCCCTATACTTGTGGGTTATCAAGACTATTTTCTAGCGCCGTTGCCGGGGAGCATAGCTCTATTCTTTGAGTCACTTGGGATTTATATCTGCTGATCACTATGAGGAACTTGAAAGACGAGAAAACCAAAATTTATCCCTCAACTACGAGGGGAGGTAAGGAACTGCCATCTAGCTCTGCACTTGATTCTCCTTCTGTTTTGAGTAAACTTGCGACACCTAAACCTGCTTCTGCCATTAATTCTGATATGTCGCATGTTATTGATGATGGCACTTCTGCTATGCATGATACTTATGATGAAACTACTTCTATGCTTGATACTACTGTGCCACTAGGTGAATTTCTTGATGAACAACTTGCTAGGGCTAGGGAGAATGAAATTATTGAAACTGATAATATTGATGAAAGTGATGATGAAGATTCTCCCCCTAGATATGAATTGCCTGTTGTGCCTGAGGGTTATGTTATGGATGAAGAAACTGCTAGAGATTTTCTTGCTTGCAATGATAGATGTGATCTTAAGAAATTATTAGCTAAGCTGGAAGAAAAATCTTTGAATGCTAGAATGAAATATGACCCTGATTTTGCTACTTCACCTATCTGTATTTCTGATAAGGATTATGATTTCTCTGTCGACCCTGAGATAATTACTTTGGTTGAATCTGAACCTTTTTATGGCTATGAATCTGAAACTGTTGTGGCACATCTTACTAAATTAAATGATATAGCCACCCTATTCACTAATGATGAGAAAACTCGTTACTACTATATCCTTAAATTATTTTCGTTCTCATTAAAGGGTGATGCTAAAACATGGTTTAATTCTCTTGATCCTGGTTGTGTGCGTAGTCCCCAGGATATGATTTATTACTTCTCTGCTAAATATTTCCTCGCTCATAAGAAACAAGCTGCTTTAAGGGAAATATATAATTTTGTGCAAATTGAAGAAGAGAGTCTCCCACAAGCTTGGGGAGGCTTCTCCAATTACTTAATGCTTTGCATGATCATCCTCTCAAGAAAAATGAAATACTTGATATCTTTTATAATGGACTAACCGATGCTTCCAGAGACCACCTGGATAGTTGTGCTGGTTGTGTTCTCAGGGAAAGAACGGTTGATCAAGCTGAATTGCTATTGAATAATATGTTGACTAATGAAAATAATTGGACACTTCCTGAACCAACTCCTAAGCCAACTCCGAAGAAAAGGGATATTCTATTTCTCAATCCTGAAGATATGCAAGAGGCAAAGAAATCTATGAAAGAAAAGGGTATTAAAGCTGAAGATGTTAAGAATTTACCACGTATTGAAGAAATACATGGTCTTGATAGCCCGACACAGGTAGTAAAGGTAAATTCTCTCTATAGATTTGATGAAGGTGATATTCCTTGTTATAAGTCTGCTAGCCAATGCTTAGATGAGTTTGATAATTTTATTGTTAAACAAGAGAACTTAAATGCTTATGTTGGTAGACAATTGAAATGTAATGCTTATATGATTGAACACTTGAGTGATTATATGTCTAGAGTTAAGGGTGAACTTAAACTTATTAGTAAACATGCTTCTATGGTTACCACTCAAGTAGAACAAGTGCTTAAAGCTCAAAATGATTTTCTCAATGAATTAAATAATAAGAAAAATGATAATGCTGTTAGAGTTATGACTAGAGGGGGTAAAATGACTCAGGAACCTTTGTATCCTGAGGGCCACCCCAAGAGAATTGAGCAAGATTCTCAGAGAACTAATGTTGATGCACCTAGTCCTTCTAAGAAGAAGAAAAAGAAAAATGACAGGACTTTGCATGCTTCTAGTGAACCTGTTGTAGACACACCTGAGAATCCCAATGATATTTCTAGTTCTGATGCTGAAACACAATCTGGTAATGAACATGAACCTAGTGATAATATAAATGATGATGTTCATGTTGATGCTCAACCGAGTAATGACAATGATGTAGAGATTGAACCTGCTGTTGATCTTGATAACCCACAATCAAAGAATTTATGATAAGAGAGACTTCGTTGCTAGGAACCACGGTAAAGAAAGAGAACCATGGGTTCAGAAACCCATGCCTTTTCCTCCTAAACCATCCAAGAAAAAGGATGATGAGGATTTTGATCGCTTTGCTGAAATGATTAGACCTATCTTTTTGCGTATGCGTTTGACTGATATGCTTAAAATGAATCCTTATGCCAAGTACATGAAAGAAATTGTTACAAATAAAAGAAAGACACCGGAAGCTGAAATTTCCACCATGCTTGCTAATTATACTTTTAAAGGTGGAATACCTAAGAAACTAGGAGATCCAGGAGTACCAACTATACCATGCTCCATTAAAAGAAACTATGTTAAAACTGCTTTATGTGATCTTGGAGCCGCTGTTAGTGTTATGCCTCTCTCTTTATATCGTAGACTTGATTTGAATAAGCTGACACCTACTGAAATATCTTTGCAAATGGCCGATAAATCAACTGCTATACCTGTCGGTATTTGTGAGGATGTGCCTGTTGTGGTTGCAAACGTTACTATTTTAACGGACTTTGTTATTCTTGATATTCCCGAGGATGATAGTATGTCGATTATCCTTGGTAGACCCTTTTTGAATACTGCAGGGGCTGTTATTGATTGCAACAAAGGCAATGCCACTTTTCATGTTAATGGTAATGAGCATACGGTACACTTTCCAAGGAAACAACCTCAAGTCCACAGTATCAATTCTATTGGAAAAATTTCATCAAATATTATTGGAGGTTTTGAATTTCCTCTTCCTACTGTCAAGAAGAAATATGATATTCTTATTGTTGGGGACGTGCATATCCCCGTTGAGGTAACCTAGTACTATTTCGAAAATTTTCCGGTTTCATGCAATTCGGAATGAGTTTGTTAACAAGACTTGATCAACCTTGTTAGTGGATTCCTTTTGATGAGCATGAGATGGATGAAGTTAGAAAGCACAACCTTCTGTACCCTCCTTTTACTTTTTGTTATTTAGATTAAATAAAGCAAAATAGTATTTTCTATCTATTTTCTGAATTATCCTTGCAATAAAAAATACCCCAAAAATAAAAGTTCTCCAAATGTCCCGAAAATGAAATATGATTTTTTTCTAGAATATTTAAGAATACCTGGCACTGAGAACACACCAGGGGGACCCACCATTTGGCCACGAGGGTCCAGGGCGCGCCCACCCCCCTGGGCGCGCCTCCTGCCTCGTGGGCCCCACGTGGCCCCCCTCCACTTATTCCAGCACCCACACACTCCTTCTTTCTCCAGAAAAAATCACCAACCAGCTCAAACACGAGTTCTAAGCTCATCTTGCTGCCATTTTCGATCTCCTTGCTCAAAGCTCCACTCACAAAACTGCTTTGGGGGATTGTTCTTCGGTATGTGACTCCTCCAATGGTCCAATTAGTTTTTGTTCTAGTGCTTTATTTATTTCAAATTTTTGCTGCTTAGGTGACCCTGTTCTTGAGCTTGCATGTCAAATATATATGGTCCCAAGTAGTTCTAATGCTTTATATAGCCTCTAGGCACTTGTGGGAGTAGTTGCTATCAATCTTGTTGAGTTTGGTTCACTTTTATTTTGAGTCACTAAAAATTTCAGAAATTTTTTAGAGGAAGAAATATGTTTAGGAAAGTATACCAAGGTGGTTCCTCAAAGAAGCAAGGACCCAGGCTCGCGATACGTGAGCCGGACTATGAACTACCGAGGGAAGCTCAAGTGCGGCCTTGTGAATGGCCGTCAGAAGATTTTTGGGTCCAAGCAGGAATTAAGGAGGAATTTGACGCATATGTGCGTAACGCTGAACTTGAGGGCTTCGTGTCAGATAAGTGCCCCCAATATTATTACCTAACTGATTCCTTTGTGAGAAGGTTTAAATTTACATCCTCACGCAATTCTCACACTGTCCTATTTGATCTTTATGATAAATCTTATACCATGGACTTAGAAGATTTTAATACTGCTTGTAAACTCCCGCAGTGGGGTAATGTTAGTGAACCTCACAAATCTGAATTTAAAGATTTTCTTGCTAGTATCACTGTGGGGGAATCTAGAGAAATAACACAAGCTACCATAGGGAGCATTCACTTTCCTGCCATACATTATTTTGCTCTCTTTATAGGTAAATGCATTAACGGCAAGGACGAGGCATGTCACATGTGTGTTCCTGATCTTAGTGTTCTCAAGAGTGCTGTATTAGGAGATAAACAATACAACTTGGG